>JANRMT010062828.1:183237-222333 GCA_026402145.1 Polypterus bichir lapradei | reverse complement strand
ACATTTTGCATTAAAACATCACAAAAAATATTTAGTTCACCTGCAAGTGCATTTTATATGTCTGTATGCATTTTCTAGTGTATCTCACACTATTGAATTAAAACATGAATGCTGTCAAAACAAAACAATGCAATTCCAAATACACAGATATGACTTATTCATTTGTCATTTTGTTCTATGTTACTGTTTCACTTTATTCACAGGTCCAGTTGCATGTGTGATGTGTTTTTAGTTAGTCAGATGACTGGCACTGGATGGAGTCAACAAGAGAGGCAGGTGTATGGTGAAGTGTAGCCACTTAGGTTCATTCTTATGGAGTCAATTAAATGTTCGTCTGTCAGTCTTGTTCTGAACTTTGATTTCATGACACTCATGTCAGAAAAGGCAGACTCACAGAGGTCTGTAGACCCAAACAAAGCAGACATTTTCAGAGCTGCTTGGTGAAGATTCTTATAGTTACCTGGCTCTACTAAGCTCCAGAAATGCTGAGAATGCTGTTGAGACTTTAACTGCACATTATTTTGAAGGTTTACTAATATATAATATATAAAATTCGATGTCGCTCTGTCTGTATGTCTGTCTATTTGCTTTTCACAAGAGAACCACTTAACGGATTTAGATTGGATTTTTTTCTATAATTTGCATGAACATTCTGGTTGATTTTGCGACTTCTTTTAGTTTGCTTGCAGTTCTGATTTATTTGTGCAAATCCGAGATCCACGCAGCGGGCCTTCCTCACTCACTCGCCAGCTTCGGGGTGTGTTCCTTAACTCCGCTTAGCAAGTGAACCAGAGAACAATTGAATTCAACTTTGTTTGATGTTTAAAATAAAGTGTTACTTAGGTCTTGATGAGTTTGAGTCCGGATATTCTCTTAAGTGTATGCCACATTGAAATGATAGATTGCAATTCAGATTGTGGATTGTGATTTTGTGTTAAAAGGATCATGATATGATTTTTGGGAAAGATCGCCCACCCCTAATTTGAGTAATCAAGTTTTCAAGTTTATGTAGGATTCATTAATCCTTTGGCGAGCTACTTGGAAAGGGGTTGCGAGCTACTCGTAGTGAGCGAGCGACATGTTGGAGACCCCTGCCTGAAACTAAAGTCTGCAATTGGCACTATTATTGCAATGTCTGAAGTGTTTGATTTGTAATTTTAAACTCTGGAGTAATTGTGGAGGAAAATTGTGTCATTGTCCCAGATATTATGGAATGCAGCGTATATGGAGACACTTGTGAGGTCCTGTGCTCCTTATTAACCATTCAGGTCTGCTAATGAAGGGCATCTGGTGATGCCATGTCTGCCTGGATTCACACCTCATTCCAGAGTCTCTTCATGCTAGCTCCCAGCTGGTGGAACATGCTGCCCACCTCCATTCAAAATTCTGACTCCTTCAATGTGCTCTTGCTCTGTGAGTTTCTCTCTACCCATATTAGCTGTTAGGTTTTTGTAAACTAGGAATTGTAACTTGCTTGCATTTTGTTCTGAGCTCTTCACTTGTGATGATCAATTTTGTCACCTTGTCCTGTAACACTTATTCCCAAACAGACCCCCAGACTGCTCTTTACTTGACTGTGTTGACCTCTTTTGCAAGTTGCTTTGAATAAAAGAGTCTGCTAAGCTGAGAGTGTTCCTAACATAGTAAATTCATCATTAGATATGGGGGTCTTCCCAGAATGTCTTAAGACTGCTGTTGTTAAACCCCTGCTCAAGAAAAATAATCTCGACTCCTCTGTTCTTGAAAATTTTAGACCTATTTCTAACCTGCCTCTCTTAAGTAAAATTCTAGAGAAGGCAGTCATTATGTAGCTAAATGATCATCTGAATAAACATGCTATTCTTGACAAGTTTCAATCAGGTTTTAGAACAAATCACAGTACAGAAACTGCGCTAGTTAAAGTAGTAAATGACTTGCAGGTAAATGCAGACAGAGGACGTTCATCTGTTCTCATCCTCTTAGATCTGAGTGCCACATTTGATACCATTGATCACAATATTCTTAGAAATCACCTTAGTCAATGGGTGGGCCTCTCTGGCAGTGTCTTAAATGTGTTCTTTTTAACATGTAGAAAAATCTTTGTTAGTTATGGTAACTATACAGTACTTCGAAGACACATGATATTCCATATGGTGGTCCACAAGGCTCTATCCTGGGTCCACTGTTTTTTTCAATTTCCATGCTTCCATTAGGTTACATTATCTCAAGGCATAATGTGAGCTACCACAAGCTATGCTGACGACACACAACTGTATTTATCAATAGCGCCTGACAACCCCAACTCTCTTGTCTCACTGACACAATGTCTTACTTGTGTTTCTGAATGGATGATAGTAATAGTTTCTCAAACTAAAGGAGAAATCGGAAATCTTAGTGAATGGCAAAAATGGATATAATGAGGGCATTAGAAAAAAACTTGATCCATTAGGATTAAAAGTCAAGGCGGAGGTAAAGAATTTAGGGGTAATTATTGACTAAAATTTGAAATCACAAATTAATCAGATTACTAAAACAGCATTTTTTCACTTGCTAAATATAGCAAAAATTAGATCCCTTATAACTTTGCAAGATGCTGAAAAATTAGTTCACGCTTTTGTTTTTAGTCGACTAGATTACTGTAATGCACTCCTCTCAGGACCACCCAAAAAAGACATTAATTGATTACAGTTAGTGCAGAATCCAGCTGCCAGAATCTTAACTAGGAAAAGAAAATCCGAGCACATCTCTCCAGTACTGATGTCACTACATTGGTTATCCGTGCCACTTAGAATTGACTTTAAAATACTGCTTATGGTTTACAAAGCCTTAAATAATCTCGGTCCATCCTATATCTCAGAATGTCTTTCACCTTACACTCCAAATCAGAACCTTAGATCTTCAAATGAGTGTCTGCTTAGAATTCCAAGAGCAAAACTTAAAAGAAATGGTGAGGCAGCCTTCTGCTGTTATGCACCTAAAATCTGGAATAGCTTACCGTTAGAAATTCGCCAGGCTAATATGGTGGAGCACTTTAAAAAAAACTGCTAAAAACACATTACTTTAACATGGCTTTCTCATAACTTCATTTTAATGTAACCCTGGTATTCTGTATATGCATTGAATTGTCATTTTTTTCATGGCTCCGAAATCCGTATTAACCCCTACTTTCTCTGCTGTTCTTTTTCCGGTTTTCTGTTGTGGTGATCTGCGTCACCACCACCTGAAAAAGCACCGTGCAGTCCCTACATTAGTGGATTGAAGGCCAGAGGTCCACATGACCATCATCGTCTAATTATTACACGTGAAGCCTGAAAACCATGAGGACTGATTGAGGTCATTTATGTTAGGTAGAATGCCTAGAGGGGGCTGGCGTGGGGAGGTCTCATGGCCTCGGAACCCCTGTAGATTTTATTTTTTTCTCCAGCCCTCTGGAGTTTTTTTTGTTTTTTCTGTCCTTCCTGGTCTTACTTTATTCTTTGTTAATTAGTATTGCCTAATTTTATTTTTATATTTTTTACTTTTTCTTTCTTCATCATGTAAAGCACTTTGAGCTACATCATTTAAATGCTATAGAAATAAATGTCGTTGGTGTTGTAAGCAAATAAATGTAAATGTAGTGCTGCCCCAAAGCTCTCAGAGAGCTGGGTTCAAAACCTTCTTGTATTGTTGCCCGTGTGTGGTTTGCACATCCTCCCTACACCAAAGATTTGTAGATGAAGTTAACTAGTAATTCTGTGTACACTATATCTTTATTTATTGGTTTATTGGATCATTGTCGTCACATGTACAGAGTTTAGTGAAATTCTTATTAGTGCTAATCAGCACACAGCAAGTTGGAGCTCTCTGGTGCCATAATGATTGAGTTTAACAACCTTACCTCAAAATATCTGCCGTTCTTACCTGAAAAATCCCTGCTTGCTTTACTGTAGACAAGCTCAAAAAGGAATCCTGTGGACACACAGTGTGGTTGAGTGATATTTTGTATATATGTTGATAAATATTTTGTATGTCTTTATTTCTAAGTCAGACAAAGCAAACATTAGTGTTTCAGGTGGAATGTTTCATTGATGAGAACAGCAGTGCTTTGATGTGTAACTAACCAACCTCTCCAAGTCTTCAGGACTAACTCAAAATGTGAAATTTATTGCTGGTTTGGTGGAGGGGGGTAGGGGGTCCCTCAAACTGGTTTGGCAAGGGGAGATTCTGTGCAGGGCATTCTATGAGACTTTACCCGCAGGAGGCTAGCAAGCTACAATTAAACAAATGGTATCCACAACTTGAGGGCAGGAGTGAAAAGGCAGTGTGTGCATCCATTGGTCTACAGTATGGCTGCTTGGGATTGGTTTTGAATCAGAGGCCATTTTGTACAAATGATTCCCTATTGGTCTAAGGATTTGGACAGGAATGTACAAAGTTGGGTGCAACCCCTCCATGCTTGCTCACACCATGGCCACAAAGAGAACATAATGAGCAGAGGTGGGTAGTAACAAGTTATATTTACTCCATTACAATACAATACAATACAATACAGTTTATTTTTGTATAGCCTAAAATCACACAGGAAGTGCCGCAATGGGCTTTAACAGGCCCTGCCTCTTGACAGCCCCCCAGCCTTGACTCTCTGAGAAGACAAGGAAAAACTCCCAAAAAAACCTTGTAGGGAAAAATGGAAGAAACCTTGGGAAAGGCAGTTCAAAGAGAGACCCCTTTCCAGGTAGGTTGGGCGTGCAGTGGGTGTCAAAAGAAGGGGGTCAATACAATACAATACACAGAACAGAACAAATCCTTAATACAGCATAATAATACAAATTTTAGAAGCACGGAGCAGAATTTAACTGTAGATGATATCCCATAATAAGATTTTGATATTTTTAGAGTCCTGGAGACCTCATCCATCAAGCTGTCTCCCCCTATGGCCATTCCACGGCTGAAATGTTGCTCGGCCAGCCAATCCGATGAAAGGACCCCTTTTTCCCATGATTCCTGTGATCCTCCATCAGGGATGACTTTACCATAGGCAGGCAACAACTTGGCAGGTGGGTCGTGGCACCAATTGCCACATTTGAGTACCGAGAACAGAAACAGAATAGGTGAGGGTTAGTAACAAATTATAACAATCATGTTACTTATGTTTTAGTGCTAATGACTAACAACAGAGATGCAGTCTGTACAGTTAATCAGCAGCTCTAGTCAGGATCAGCAGCTCTACTTGAGCAACTTTTTTTTAAAGATTGTACTTCTAAGAGTAGTTTTACTGCACCATACTTTTTACTTTTACTTGAGTACATTTGTGAAGAAGAGATGCTACTCTTACTCCGCTACATTGGGAAACACTCAACTTGTTACTTTTTTCCATTTACACCTTACACTATATTTTTGCCAGAGAGAAGTCGCCAGTGGATCTACTGCAAGCCTGTTTCACCAATCAAACGTAGCAACAATAATCACATGACTCCGTTCCACCAATCAGATGTGGCTGTGCAGTCACATGACCACACACAAACTTCCTGCGTCTGCAGCCTGTGAGAGACTTTTTATTCATGCGGGGCTCCTGTTCGCTGCTAAACGGTCACAGCTTCACTGCAAGAACCTTGAGAGCCAACTCCTGCTGAAGCTTAACCATCACTTCACTGAGTGAAGAACAAGCACATTTTAACCAAACATGCACAGACAGTCATGGTAAAGTGAGACTTCTTGTACATGCGCAAGCTGCCTTGTGTTCTAATGTTATTTTCTATCAGCTGTGCTATTTGGAGAGCAAGAGTGTGATGATGCCGGTACCTTACAGACTCCCTCTTCCCACATGGGAATCTGCTGAACCCACACCGTCGATAGTTATGACCGAGATGAGCTGACATATGAGGATAATTCACTGATGAGGCCAAAGGATGGTGGAAAAAGTGCTCAAGTGCTTTTATTAAAAAAGAGTCAAAACAAAAGTAAAATAAACAAAAGTGTCAATGGTGCAGTGTTCTAAAAAAACAGTACATATATAAATCCATAAAAATCATTGTGAAAAGTAAGGATGAAAAAAAATCAATATATTAATCCATGAAAAATGCAAGGTTAAAATGGAGACTAACTCGTCCTGATCTCAGCCCACCTCCTACTCATTCTCCTGGCTCACCCATTGCTCGCGTAGCTGGTGGAGACTCAGCAGCCACGAACTCCTTTCGGCTGACCTCCGTCTTGGCTGCCTCCAGGAATCACTGCCAGACCGTCTCCTCCCTTCTTCCTTCGCGCTCATGTCGTCGCACCTTGGAAGCCTAGGGAGGGCACCTGCCTTGCTCGCCACACTCCACCTGAATGTTCAGTAGGGTGAACTAGCCCCTAGAGCGCCACAGCTAACGCTCTTTCATGGGGCCCTAGCTCGCACTGCTTCCTCTCTCCAGGTGGCCAGATCATCGGTTCCAAGCCTGCCTTTCATGTCTTTTAACCTCATGTCTCTTCTCCTTTTCTTTGATTCCCCCTTCCTTTTTTTGTGCTGACCCGTATATATACACTCCCGTCTCCGTGGGCCTTAATTACATGGTCCAGGAAGCCAATGAAGCAATTGAGAACGATCGCACCCGCACGTTCAGGTGCAACTCGCTCCAACTACCTCATTAACTCCCCGCGGTTGTGCAACTGCGCCCACGGAGAGTGACACGGCTTTATGGATTTGAAACTGGCCTTTTTTTTTTTTTTGAAGCCGCGGACCCGCTACACCACAAAGTGAATATATAGTATTATACTGTCAATGTACAGGATATATCATCACTGTAAGTAGTTTGCACTGTTCAAACATACATGTTACCTACTGCAGGAAATGGCTTCAAAAGCTTTGTTGTGAAAAACTGAAATTTGGAACTTTGTGTTATTTGTGCTTCTTTATTTTTTAAATATGTTATTTATTTTTACTCATTTTTATTTTATTTATTTGGAAATAGCAGAATTTGCACATTATTTCGTCTTATTACAACATTTCTAAAAAATAAATAATTTATTATGTTCAAACAGTTACTCAGTACTTGAGTAGTCTTTTCACCAAATACTTTTTTACTCTTACTTGAGTAATTTTTTGGATGACTACTTTTTACTTCTACTTGAGTAATATTATTTTGAAGTAACGCTACTCTTGAGTACAATTTTTGGCTACTCTACCCACCTCTGATAATGAGGAACATAGCTCGGCAACCATATGGACACAGGCATGCAGCCTGTCCTGAAGAAAGCTGACTAGAAATGATGATTTATCCGGAGACATTTGAGTAACTACAGGTTTGTGTGTTGCTTGAAACTATACATCAAGCATTTATTAGGTTGTATTGTTGACAAAATTCACATGTATTTTGCTTCATTATTATTTAGGAATATTATCAATAATACATTATTAAAAGTTGTAACTTAACTCCTGCTGGTCCTTTTACTCTGTGTAATTGCCTGAGTTTATAGATGTAGAAGGGAAGGTGGGGAGAAGTGCTAAAGTACAATACCTGAAAACAGTGGTAAGGCTATGGGATTTCAAGCATTCTGATAAGGTTTTCACAATATAAAGTACAAAAGGGGAATATGGAGTCAAATAGGACTCTGCCAAGACAAAACACTTGGCAATGAAAGAGCAAACTAACCAGTGTTAATGGGCCTTGTGACGGTCTGGTACTAACTGCCTTGCACCCAATGCTGCTGGGATAAGCTGCAGTTCTCTATAACCCTGCAATAGAAAAACAGTGGTCAGATTACAAATTTGAATAAAATAAACAATCTAAAAAGAAAAAAAAAATATTCTCAGGAGAAGCAAATTTCAAAGACAATAGTTTGTCTCTGTTGATTTCGGTATCCTTGACTACACAATAACAATACTGAGGATGTGACACAATATGCAACTGCAATGCTGATTCACCAGATGGCATTGCCTGCAAGTAAGAGAAGAACAGGAATTGCTCTGCAGGAAGAAAAATCAAACAGATAAAATTTTAGTGTATACATTTAATGAACAAACAAAAGTATTTTCTTAGTAAACTTTCTCTTGCATGCTCCCATATGTAAAATTTAGTATGATTCATGTATTATCTTCCTACAAAACTAGAAACTGATGTGACATTCAAAGCTGATCTGTTATGAATTAGTAAAAGAAATGTTCCTGATTACAAAGCTGTCACCTACGGCTCACAAGTGTCTCTTCCTTTCTGAGCATTAGCAGATATCAAGCGGTAAATTCTTGTTTTTTTTTAAATGCATGACTTGCCAGTGTAGCTAACTCACTGCATCCCCACCCACTTGCTGGTTTAGCACACGGCTCTGTAAATTCTCACTTCCCCACCCTGGCTTTTCCCTTAAAAAAAATAAAATGACCTTGTCTGAGAGGCAACACATTTTAAAATGTATAATTAAAAACACAAGATGATCCTAAAGGTTTGGGGCACCGGATGGTGATCCCTGTATAATTGGTGAAAAAATGCAAAAGAAATGGTTTGACAGTTTATCAACGTGACATCTTTCCAGATACGAGTCCAAACAGAGATGGCGGTGGAGCCGGTTATAAGGAAGAAGAGGCGGAAGAGGTGGGTTCAGGAGAACGGAAACTCAGATCTTTCACGCAGTCGGATCTGCAGGTAGAAGAAAAGAGGAGAGGCATTAGGTGAGAGTGCCAACACTCAACTCGGGGTGGGATTTCCATTTGATGAGCCAACCCAAACACATGTGTGTGACAGGAATGACCTTATGGAATAATTCTGGATATGAAATACAAAACATTTAAACTGAACTGGTTAGTAATATAGAATTCTACAAAGCATACAAAGTAACCAGTAATACAATGTCTATAAAATGCTGAGAAGTGTTCACTTTTTACTGCTATACCACATTGAATTACAGTGGGATCAATTAGGCTTTTTTGACACTGACCAACAGAAAAAGATGCTTTAAGCTCAAAGTGAAAGCAGATCTTTGTGAAATGGTCCAAATTGATTATAAATATAAAGCACAGGATAATTGGTCTTATAAGTATTCACCCTTTCACGTCAATTTTGAGTAGATGCCCCTGTGGCAGCCATGACAGCCTTGAGTCTGTGTGCACAAGTTTCTACCACTGTCAGCTTTGAGCATCTCCACCCTGCCATTTTCCTCATTTCTTCTTTGCAAATCCACTCAGGCTCTGTCATGTTGCATACAGAAGGTCACTGAACAGCCTACTTCAAATCCAGCCAAAGATTCTCAATTAGAAGACTCAGTCCTGGACATTCACATTGATGTTTTTAAGCCATTCATTCCAGTGGAACTTTGGCTTTATGCTTGGGGTTGTTCTCTTGCGGGAAAACAAGGAACAGGTTTCTTGCAGACTCCATCCAGGATTTAATCAGGACTGTCTTAACATATGGGCACAATGGTCACTGTCTGGGGGCCCCAGGAGCATAGGGGCCCATGATGTTTCTGATGCCTACGTATGTTTCTGTTTTGCTATCCAAACAGCGGCCCTTTGTCCGGGGGCCTATGATGCTGCTAAGATGACCCTGGATTTAATAATAGTAATAATGATACATATTATTTATTTCACATCCTCAAGCCGCTTTCCCTGTATTTTGTGTATATTCTACCTTCACAAGCCTCCCAGGACCTGCTAAAGTGTAGCATCTCCACATCCTTATGCTGCTGCCACCATGCTTGACAGTGGGGATGGTGTGTTTTTAATAATGTGCATGCCTGGCTTATACCTAACACACTACTTTCTTCCAGTTGATTTTAAAGTTTCCTACGTTCCTTCTGGTAAACTCTAGCCGAGGTGTCAAGTGAGTTTTTTCTCTTAGCTATTTTCCCATAAAAGCTGTGATGATGAAGAACCCTGCCAACAGTTGTTGCCTACACAGTCTCTCCAATCTCAGCCACCATAGCTTGTAACTCCTTCTGAGTTCATGGTGGCCTCGTTTTTTGTGAATTTTCAGCGGTGCCACACTCTTTTTTTTCTTCACGTTCAGTGGTTTGGACATTTTCTTGCCTCCATTGCCTGACTTGTGCTTTCACAGAGTTGCTCAGAGGGTTCTTTAGTCTTCACTGTGCTGGTTAGGCCACCATACTGACTCACCGCAGGTTGGACCTTCCAGATAAGGGGCATTTACACCTTGAGTATGGGAATGGTGCTATATAAATAAAATGTATTATTATTATTATTATTATTATTATTATTATTATTATTATTATTATTATTATTATTAGATTACATTCAACTGAAACCCCAGACAGGTGATCTACATTGAAATCATTCTGGGACTTCTACAATCAGTTGGATACACCCAGTGATGATTTAGGTGTATTGTATTAAAAGGGTTAAATATTTATGCAACCAATTATTTTGTGTTCCATATTTGTAAACAATTCAGACCACTCTGCTGAGATCTGTTTCCACTTTAACATTAAAGAGTTGTTTCCTGTTGATCAGTGTTGAAAGAGACAAATTAAATACATCTTAACAGGTCTCCACTTCAGTCACTCTTTCAGTGACTGTGGTCTTTGGTCCAGAGTTGAAGTTCTCAGATAGTGCTCAGCCTTCCCCGGGTGTTTCGACCCCTAACTGTGACACTCTCTGGTTGGTGGGTCAGCAGTGGACAGTGGTGGCCAAATTACCATCTGTAAGCTCCTGACCTTCAGCCCATCTCCTCCCTTTGGAGCCATAACCAGCAGTAGGCTCTTTCTGCCACCTCTCCAACCTTGAGAACAGCTTTCTTTCTTTCTTTCTTTCTTTCTTTCTTTCTTTCTTTCTTTCTTTCACTACGTCAGTAGTGACCACATAGACAATTTAGCCAAATGAAATCCACTGTGCTTCAATGTTGCAACAAGGTTTAGCTGAGCCCCACCAGAGAAGACCCTCAGCACCTGGTGATATCTATGAATCACAGACTTCAAGCAGTCATTGCATGTAAGGTATATGCGACAAAGTCCTAAATATGACGGCTTTAATAGACCTGCCATTGCTGTGTCCAAAACATTATGGAGCCCAAAAATGGGGGGACCATGTACAAAAAAGTGTTCTCCTTTCTACACAGTAAGACCGAAATGTATGCAAATCCCTCTAAATGTGAAATTGAATCCCATCTGAATTGTTGGATTTGTAATTTGAAACTGTGGAGCGGAGTTGGAAATCAATGAAAAATGGGTCTTTGTCTCAAAAATTATGGAGGGCACTGTAAAACCTGTTGTTCTGTATCTGTAAATTGGCTGGGCACAGTGCATTGAGCTGGGGATAAAGAGCACATCAGGTAAGCTGTTTATTATTAACTAAATTGAAGTTGTGTATTTTAATATATCCTTGTTTATTATGATGCCAGAGAATTGGCGACATGTTGCATGTTGTTCAGAATCAAAGTTTCATTGTACGCTGTAACTGTGACAGGAGTACTACTGCTGCTTATTTAGCTACAGTAAAATATTAATGGATTATGCAAATGAAAGATTTTCAGTTGAATGCACAGAGTTTCTGTTGATTAAAGGAGCAGGTGGGCACCACTGAACTGTTATTGTGTTTTTTTAAGAATGTGTGCATTTAAAAATAAACTTGTAAGTGAAGGTAATTTAAGTTAAATGGATACATATGACATTGTTGCCCATCAATCTACACTCAATAGTGATAAAATGAAAGCAGGTTTTCAGAAAGGTTTGCAAATGTATTAAAAATGCAAAACTGAAATCTCTCATTTTAATAAGTACTCAGAACTCTTTGCTGTGCCACTCCATATTGTGCTCAGGTGCATCCTGTTTGCTTTGTCCTTGACATGTGTCTAGGACTTGACTGGAGTCCACATCATTTAGAAAGGCACACACCTCTGTGTATAGAAGGTCCCACAATTCGTACTGCATGTTAGGACAAAATCGAAGCCATGAAGTCCAAGGAAGTAGATTCCATTAAAGTGTAAAATATGTTAGCTTCATTACATATAAACATGTCATTAAATTTTTTTCTTGAACATCATTGCAAAGCACATGAGGTAAGTAACATGAGTAAGTACAAGGGGGCACCACTGAGCCCCAAACCTCAGTCCAGGGTTCAAATAAAGGATTTTATTATACTGTAATATCTCACCAAGTGTGCACAATCAAGAAAACCACAATTACAAAACAAGAGAATCTTCTTTCTCTATTTCTACTCCTCCAGGTAAGTGTCATCTGCCGCCTCCTGACTCTCACTCCCTGAGGGGAGGCTGTGGGCTTCTTTTAAATCGAACCAGGGACTGCTTCTGGCATCACTATTGTGGATGCCCGGAGTGCTTTTGGGTCATGCAGAAAACAGGGCAGTCCTTCGCCGGCAGTGCCCTCTGTTGGCACCCAGGGCCCCCAACAGGGTTGCACCTTCTGAACTCCAATTCCCATGCCACCCTATGGGTGTCCTAAAAAGGATGACCCTGAGGAACACTGCCATCTGCTGTGTGGTTGTGGGGGAATGAATTGCTCCTGACATTTACCATCCGCCAGTCCATCCAATATTCCTTGTTCCCAAGTAGGACAGAGACTGCCGGTTTGTGTCTCCACTCCCATTGTCTTTCTATTATGGTATCCTGCCCAGGTAAACTAATCACCCTACATCCAAGTTGGGAAGCACATCCTTCCTCTTTGGCACTTACACATGTAATAAATATAACTTTTGTGTTCCTTTATGCTGAGAACCTGCTGGACAGACTAATGAAGATTCTGGCCAGCTTCACAAGGTCTTTTGTAGGCCTCACACACCTCTAAGCCATGTTTAGAACTTCAAATTATAACATTATAAAAATGGGCCTAACCTCAAACTCAAGAAGGAAGCTTCTGCCTTGCACAGGCCCAAAAAATTAAGTAGGCTTATCAAATTCCAGAAAAAAAATGAAAAAGGAAGGAAGGATTCGTAAAACCCCAATCTCAAATAAAACAATGTTCCTCTATATACAGTATAGGGATTTATTTATAAAAGAAATTCAAAAGCAATAACAAAAATACAATGGGGAACAAAAACCTAAGTGGAACAAACCAGTTTGTAATTCAATAAAAATGCTAATAACAAAAGCAAGGAGTAAAAATCCAGAAAAGTCAAAAAAGAAAGAACAATAGTCTAAAAACACAATCCGGATGAGAGCCAAAGGACAGAAGTAGAGCTAAAGTCAAAACAGCCACCTTTTGGAACACTGGGCTCTTAAACTGAATTGGGGTGATCCCTTAGCTGCAGCATCAGGTGGACCCGCCCCCTCAGTCCGATTCTCCATTTAAAATTAAATCTACAACAGAATAAAATGTGCAGAAAGTGAAGGAGTCTGAATACTTTCTGAATCCACTATATCTTGAAAAGCTTTAGTGCCATATTGCTTCTTCTACATTTTCCTCTTTTTTTATGTCACAAATCATAGCTTCTTACAATCTTTACCTTACATACAAAAAAATAATCTTGTCCAATAATTAAAATTTCATCCCAGATTCCCAAGAGTATACTGTTTAAATTTGCTTGGAATCAGTCTATTTATCTTTGCTCTGGGAAGCTAATAATACAATTGGCTCTTTACTGCCAAAATCATCTTCCAAATTTAAGGTGAAAATGTTCTACCATTTTATTGCAGTTGTGGTTTGAAAATGGTGGAAAGACATAAAGGAAGGAAAAAAAGAAAGACAAATCACAACAGAAGCACAGAATATCTACTTTCTGTGCAAAGCCCCTTAATGACAAAATGTATTAACAACCAGCTTAAAAATTGCTTCAAGGCAACATTACTGCAATAGTCAGTATTGGAGGATTTGAGTCAATAATAATGAAGTAAAGTCTGAATATATTTTAGTTCTTTTTGGAAACTAATGATGAATATGGCATTTCTAATGTAGATATAGAAGCTACATTATCACTGTGGAAAAATGGCTGAGACGCTTTAAGTAATAGATTTGATTGTGATAGTGATTGTGGTAGTGTTTACACAGGTACACTTCTTAAGGCAACCCAGGATTCTAAATCTGATGCAGTCCATAACAAGTAGCCTACAAAGGAAGATCAAGAACATGATGAAATGATGTAAACCAAGCAGGCTGCTGCATTGTGAATGAGCTGAAATGTTTTGATGACAATGTGTGATGTGTGCCAGTAGAGCAGAGTTATGGTCTAATTAAGAGATATCTGGCATTTTGAGGGTGTGGACAAGCGTTAGTTTGTCCTGTTGATGCTGAAAAGAAAGAGACTGCTAAAGTGAGTGATTGATGTGACATCCTAAGTGAAGGTAGCACATAAATGGTACACTATCTTAGAGATTTTCACTTAAGATAATCCCAAGGTAATGGTGAGTTTACACGACAAGTAAAAGGTTGTCTGGTGACCTTTAATATAACGGATGTGCCACAGTCTTGGACGGAATTTGAGCATCAAGAAAAGGTTGAGTGTTTTGAGCAACCACCCATCTACACAGTAACTGTTAGCCAGTAAGATCAACATGCATCACAGGTTAATTAATGGAAGCAATTATTAAGATAACGATCAAGTATCTTAAGTCAAAAAAAGTTCAGTTAGGAAATGGTTAAGATGGGTTAGTATGAGGGAAATCATGTTTCACTAATATGCTGGAATTCTATGAGCAAGCACCAAAATAATATGATCAGAGAGGTGCCTATGATATTATTTACCTTAATTTTCAAAAGGCTTTTGATAACGTACCACATTAAAGGCTTACATGTATCATGACACTAATTAAAAATGTGAGTTCAAATTGGAGTCTGTAGATTGATGCAAAAATGGCTTAAACATTAGGATCAAAGAGTTATAGTGAAAGGAAACCTTTCTGAATTAGGTGATGTTAAAAGCAGTGACCCTCAGGGATCAGTGCTGGGACCGCTGAGCTTTTTAATATACATAAATGATTCTGATAAGAATATAAATAACAAGCCAGTCAACTTTGCAGATGATACTAAACTTGAGGGAAGGGCAGACAATGTAAAATCAGCTGAATGGCCCCAGAGGGACCAGTTCAACAAGCTTGGGCAGATTTGTGGCAGATTAAATTTAATTTAAGGAAAGGTAAGGTATTACAATTAGCAAACAAAAATGTTAGATTTAAATATACAATGGAAGGACTGAAACTTTCAAAGGTACCTTATTAGAAGGACCTAGGTGTCAAAGTGGACTAATCACTATCTACTGTACATCAAGACAGCGTACAGAAGTGATCATGAAGGCTGAGACGATGTCAGGTAATGCAAATGATATGAAAAGTACAAGCTGAGACCTCGTCTGAAGTACTGTATACAGTTTTAGTCTCCAAATTATAAAGAAGACAGGGCAGCACTAGAAACATCCAGAGAAGAGCAACAAGACTGATACCAGGACTTAGAGATTTGAGCTACGAGGACAAAACTGAAGGAGTTGAACCTTTTCAGTTTAAGCAAATGGAGGTTACGAGGTGACACAGTGAAAGTTTTTAATAGTATAAAGAAAAATAGTGCATTGGATCCTTGCTTTTTAAAAAATAAATTCTTCAACAAGATCATGGGGAAGTGGTTGGAAATTTGTTAAGAGTAAATTTCACACACATTTTTAGAATGTTTTTTTGTTTTACACAAAGAACCATATGCACATGGAACAAATATCTCAACTCAATTATATTCTGGGTAATCCAGGTGAATACGGTTACCAAGCTGGTTGGGCTGAAAGGAGAGGTAATAGAGTAAATTGCAAAATAGCATTCCTCCTGCCTCTCTACTTGGTAGCTTCACATGCCTCAACCTCTCTTGCCTTATGTGTACCTGCAGAATTCCTCTTGCTCATTGGGCCTTATGTATAACACCATGTGTAGAATTCACACTAAACATGGCGTATGGAGAAGGGGTCGCCCACATAACACCTGGCTGTGGCAGATGGAGGGTCATTTCCGGAGGGTAGGACTGGACCGCGTGTCTGCCTGGGAGGTTGTCAACTGAGATTCCGAGTTGTTTCGCAGTGTAGTGGGATGCGGCAACGTGCTGTACCAGTGCATGCTCCCCAACTTGACTTGACTAGACTTGACAAAAAAATTCAGATGCATAAAACTGTGTGTAAGCAAAGTTCCACGCTCTTCCACTTCCAATCGACGTGAATTTTAATGCAGTCTCAAGCACAAACAGCCGCACCCCGACCTCTCCCTGAATTTTGCATATTTGAATATTAAAATCAATATAAATAGCCCCTTATGTTCAGTGTTTTGTTAAAAGACAATAGCAAAAGCATGTGGATGAAAGAAGAATTTCAACGAAAGCGAAGTTGAGGCAAGGAAAAAGTACTATTTGTTGGCTTAAGCAGTGGTATAGACAACAAAAGGAAATTGATGGAGTAATACAGCCTGTAGGAGACAATCAAAAATTCAAGTTTAGAAAGTTGCACAGTGCCCGAAATAAAAAAGAGGTGGTCAAATATCAAAGTCAACATGAAAAGGCGAGTCTCATCCCACCCTCTGTTTATTCTGTTTCAGACAATATTACAAAAGCTGACCCACATGGCGAGGAGGCGACTCCATGTGATGATGGTGCTGCTGTGCCCAGCACATCTTTAGGCGCTGGCTGCGTACACACCTCTGTCTCAGAAACCTCTGGGCGACCATCTGGCTGTGTGCTAGCAGATGCTGTTCTGGAGCCACAAAATGCAATAGTGGATGCTGTAAGAGATGTCTCCAATGAACTAAGGAATAATAGGCTGTACTATGTGATATTAACCACAAATTAAATTAATTAAAAATAAATGCTGCATCAGATTACTTGCTTTTACATTCTGTTAATTGCATTCAGACGAAGCTGTAACGCTAATTTGGCTGATCATTTGTTGGGTCAGGGTCAGGTTCATCATACCACATCTATTTAGGTACAGTAAAGCCAAAATTGAGAGCCACATTATGCAGCATGTTACTTGGTTGCACAATGTGACACACTTTCTGTGGACTGCACGTTATCACATTAATAGATTGGAAATGCTTTCTATTTGCACAAGCAAATTCATTCTCGGAAGGCACCTTTATAGTGTAGTCTCAGCGCCGAGCACAGTTGAATCTCTGATCTTTATGTGGCTCTTTGAAGTCACTGGCTATCCTTAAAAGGACTGCTTGCTTTTTGCTGCACTAGTTGTAAAAAGCACCTGCGACTGTGCGGAGGTTCTCCTGCTATTTATGAAGCAGTTACAGCTCATTCTTTTGGTGATTCAGCCCTGGCTGATGTAACTTATCCAAGGCCGCTGAAATAGTACTGTGCGTGCAGTTGACCACTTCAATTACATTTGAAAAGCCGGACATTGCTATGAATTACACATTTATGTTTGCCAGTTCAACTACAGTGTAAGGAAATCTTATACATCTGGATGACAAGCAGACAAAACCATTCCATACAGCTGGCATGGTACGATGATTGTGAAATACTCGATCAGTCAGCAAGTTCATGTTAAAAAACTCCTTTGACTAAAAACCTGAGGGCGTACATAACTTGCAAAGGAGCAGGTTGAGCACAATTCCTCAAAGTCTGCCTTTGTAAAGCCAGCACCATTCAGCACACAGCTCCAAGAGGATAGGTCTTGCAAATCGAAATCGACTTACAGGCCAATCATCATCATCATCTATAAATGTGCACTGTCTTCTAATTCATCCATTTGCGATGTCTTCTAACAATGCTAAAGCAGCTACGGTAGTTGGAATAGTCTGGCCATTCTGTGTGCCAATATATTGCTACAAAATGATTACAATCAAGTGAATTAAATTTATAAACAATATGCATTTAATTTTGGTATATCTGATAAATCCCGTGTCATGGATGCAAATCTAAAAAAGAAAGGGACACCACAGTGAAACAGTAGTACTGCTTTGACGCTGAGTGCCACCCGTTTGTAAAACCGAGCAAAAACGTGCATACACATGGTGTTAGGCTGCCATGAAAATGTGTGTGACTTTACGCAAAGTTTAGTTTTTATAAATCTCAAAGTGTGTGTGGAAACGGGCATAAGAAACATTTTTCTGTGTACGCACTGTTTATACATGACACCCCTTGTATTGTGTCTTAACCTTGTTTACCCCAAATGCACCCTCAACATTCCTCCTACACCTTTCCTCTGTATCCTTGTGCGTCTCAACCTCTGTTGTCCGGCACTTCCTCTCTCAGTTGGGTTCCCACAAAGCCAGCTTCTCTGACTCAATCTGAAGCCCCTAACTCACCTCCTGTCTGCTTTCTGACCATCATTAATTGTAATGAGCCTCCATTGCCTGCTGTAAAAACATCATTTGTATTTTTGTGAATACTTCCCATTTTGAAGTCAACCTCATTATTATACTGTATAGTGAGCAAACGTTGCTCGGTAAATCCCAAGCACTGAATAAGCACAGCTTAACTGACCCATCAGACCAAAACCAAACTGACCAATCAGATTGTTTGGAGGACCCAGACACAGACACACACACGCACACTCACTCACTCTCTCACACACACACACACACACACACATACGCATACAGACAGAGACAGTAGTGTTTTATTACATAGCACAGATTATGCTGCATACTTTAATTTGATAACTTCCAAACATGATATCATATTGAAATTATTCAAAAAAAACATCCTGTTCTCATCAAGTACTGAGTCAGTTTTTATATGGCCTTGAGCAGATGCTTGCTAGTAGACACAAACCTGAATACAGCCAAAGAAGCCAAAAGCAAAAAAGAAAGTTTTTTTCTTTATTGTAATAAAAATGTATAATACAACAGAAAGGTACAAGGTTACAGAGTTGAGATTGAAAAAATAAGGAAAAATAATAAGGCTGTAGCTCTCAATATCACAAGTTAGACAGATAAAGTTTACTGACTATATCAGAATTTGTGTCACTAACAATGTAATGTTCTCAGATTTGCTCAATCTGATCCCTGAACAAGATGCCAGCTAGTCACAGGGCCCAATAACAGACACACTTCGGCTGAGACAATTTAGAATAGCCAATTAGCCCAACAGGCAGGTTCTAACTATAAATAGGAAAGAGCAACAGTCCAGGCACACCTCCCTGGGGGACTCTGCTGATGACCTCACCCCAGCAGAAGCATTTTCTTTTCATCTGCACATACACTTCATCTCCAACTGATTAAACAACTTGATATTTAGTTTCCAGTTACTGTTGCAAAACAGTTTATAAAATAAGAAATTAGCAGTAGAATACATGCAGAGTTCAAAGTAAAACAGAAGAGCAAAACAGAACACATCCTCAGGTTACCAACATGTCTCCATAGAAATACTACATTATCACCATACATGTTGCATTTACTGTATATTTTACATATTTTTATTACTTAATGCTTTGGGTTTATGTAAAACATATTTACAAATACAGTAGCCCAAGGCACCCCTGTTTAAATATATTGTCTCTTGCAATAAATATCAGTTTGTGACAAAGAGAAGAACTAAACGGATGAAATTGCTTCTTTTTCTCTTGTGTTTTTATTAACCAAGCACTATTCCCATAAGTGTTAGTCTTCCTAGTTAGAAGAAAAGCGACCTGGGAATCTGTGTCCCCAAGGAAGCTTAACAAACAGCAAAATTACATGTTCCTAAACGATGAAGCCATCACGTCATTAGAAGTGCTGGTGTGTTCTATTCTTGACTGGGTGGAGTATCTGATAAAGACAATTCTGACTTGATGTTGCTTTACAGTAAAGTTCTTTTGCTCAAGGAGTTGAATCTTTGATAATGATTTAAGGGCAAACATAGTTAGGGAAGAGCCTGACATCTGGAATAAAAAACAAGAAGACAATAATAAACTTATGGTGTTGCTGTTGCAATAGATGTGCAAATCTGGTTACTTTGATATTTTAAACTGGCCACGTTCAGGGTCAAGGGAAAGGTATCCCAGTGCCTATCTTGACAGATGTGGGGTCAAGGCGGGAGCCAGTCCTCAAACCTAGCCTCAAAGATGCAGCAGTAACATGCATGATATTATTTACACTACATATCTTTTATGAACTATGTGTCACTTTGGATGTTTCAATGATATACTAATTTATAAAGGTAAAGATATGATACTGAATAGTGATACGGTAGTTATAACATTAAGAAAAATCTGGATGAGATACTGGGACAGCTTAGCTATTAGCTAAACAAATGGGCTTAATGGACAGAATGGTCTCCTCTCGTTTGTCAAATTTCTTATGTTCATATTAGTTTTGTCAAATATACAGAGTGCTGTTAAACACTTAATTGCATGTCCAACCAACATGTAACACGTCTCCACTCTCTTGTGCTGTAATAAACAAGAAAGTATAAAAATACATACTGTAATGTTTGCAATAGGGGAAAAAAAACAACTCACCTAATGTTTGCCTAACCCCTCTTTCCATAACACTTGTTTAGTTATGTGTCCAGCTCCTGAAATCAGTACATATAAGACCTCTGTGCGTTACATTTAAATGGCTCAACACAAAAATGTAAAAACATTTGAAACTATACTGTTTCTTGAAGAATTATTACTGCATCCACCTATTTTCTAACCCAGTGGTCCAGTTCTAAGGTCTTTTACCGACACTTGGTGCAACAATTAACTAAAAACTTCCTTCAGTTTTTAAACAGTATGCACAGAATTTTGTAACCCATGCAAAGAATGGATACTTTAGCTATTATTAATTTTCATCTCATGATGAATGACTTTAATATGGTTGCATCACATTTGAAGTTTTCATGACATCAATTTTCTAAAGTATTTAAGAAAAAGTCATCTGCAAACAGTTTTAACAGAACAGAAATCTATTAATACCACAGGTACAAGATGAAAAGAAAATGTATTCTTCTATGACATATTTCAACTCAGGGGCACAGTAAAATTAAATTGAAAAATGCAGTGTGTTATTGTCATGCTATTTTCTAACTCGCTTAATCCAGTTGTGTAGGGTGGAGCCTATCCCAGTTAGCATAGGGCACAAGGCAGGAACAAACCCTGGTCAGGGCATCAGTCCACTGCAGGACAAACACCCACATACACATCCACACACCAAACACACACTATGGTCAACTCAGTATTGCCAGTTTGCCTAACCTGCATGCCTTTGGACAGTGGGAAAAAACAAAGCACCTGGAGGAAACCCACACCGATACGAGGAGAAAATGCAAACCCCCCATAGGAAAGACCCAGGATGTGTACCCACTGCGCCACCCAGTGTGTAAGTGATTTTTCCAAAATGTAAATGCCTGATTGATTTGTAATAGCATAAGATTAATAACCAAATAAAAAAAATAATTTTTTGTTATTGATTTGATTGTAGTAAGTAGAAAAGCTGCTGGAAAAAACACTTCAGTCATTAAAAAGCCACTATACTAACAGACTCTCCACACAGGTGTAAATGGCAACAGTTTCCTGTTAAACTGAATTTTGCAATAACCGTAAATTACTGTTGGCATAAAAAAAAAATTGACTATTGTAGAAATAGACTTGAGAAGTCTTTAAGAATTGCTTTAAGAATGTATTTAAATATGGATTACTCCACAGTAGGAAATTAAAATAATTTACATTTTTCATATTTATTTAATAAGAAAATATTTTTTTTTTGTAGTTTGCCTGATAAAAAGATTTTCTGGACAAAATTTAATTTTATATATCTCTATCCAAAGTACTTTAAGGCTAGAAAATGCATACTTTTATAATTTGATAAAAAGTTATTTAAAAAAAATGTAAAACATTTCTTATGTATATGTCTCCTTCTCAAAGCAGTGTAATTTGATAAGCACCTTCATATTTACAAAATGTGTAAAATCTTTTTTTTTATTGGTATACCTCTCTCCACAATATTTTAAATAAGGCTATGCAGATTGTTGCTGGTATTATTGCAAATGAACCCCAACCTTAATAGAGGGATGGTCACCTAGCAGACCTTTGGTTATTGCAGTAGGCTCACAGCTCCAGAGCCCAGGCTTAAAGTCACTGTCTGTGAGTAGTCTGCTCGTTCTCTCTGTGCCTATGTGGCTTTCTTTTGAGATGAACATGACTGACTCTGGGCAGCACGGTGGCGCAGTGGGTAGCTGCCTCACAGTTAGGAGACCCAGGTTCACTTCCCGGGTCCTCCCTGCTTGGAGTTTACATGTTCTCCCCGTGTCTCCATGGGTTTCCTCCGGGTACCTCCCACAGTCCAAAGACATGCAGGTTAGGTGCATTGGCGATCCTAAATTGTCCCTAGTGTGTGCTTGGTGTGTGTGTGTGTGCTTGCCCTGCGGTGGGCTGGCGCCCTGCCCAGGGTTTGTTTCCTGCCTTGCGCCCTGTGTTGGCTGGGTTTGACTCCAGCAGACACCCGTGACCCTGTAGTTGGGATACAGCGGGTTGGATAATGGATGGATGGATGACTGACTCTGAATGGCAGATAGATAGATAGATAAATAGATAGATAGATAGATAGATAGATAGATAGATAGATAGATAGAACTTTAGTACTGCTGTCTTTCAGTCCCAGCCAGTCCTGGATCCACACATTTCAAGTTCAATGTGTTTATTTGCATGGAAATTACTCGGCTTTTCTCCTCTATCACAAAGATAAAGGTACCTATGAAGGTAAAAGGCATTTCTAATTAGGCCCAGTGTCACCTAAAGTACACTGCACTGAATTGGAGTTCCCCCGAGAATTTGTGCAATAAATGAGTGAGGTATACGAGAAATCAGCGTCCCATGATCAATCTGATTCTACCTTGATTCTATCTTGCAGTGAATGCTGCCAACCAATACAACTCGGAGTCCTGCCACGTGCAAAAGTTTGCAGACGACACTGCTATTGTGGGTTGCATCAGGAGTGGGCAGGAGTATAGGAACCTAGTCAAGGACTTTGTTAAATGGTGAGACCCAAACCACCTACAACTGAACACCAAGGAGCTGGTGGTGGATTTTAGGAGGCCCAGGCCCCTCATGGACCCCATGATCATCAGAGGTGACTGTGTACAGAGGGTGCAGACCTATAAATACCTGGGTGTGCAGCTGGATGATAAATTGGACAGGACTGCCAATACTAATGCTCTGCGCAAGAAAGGATAGAGCCGACTATACTTTCTTAGAAGGCTGGCATCCTTCAACATCTACAGTAAAATGCTGCAGATGTTCTATCAGAAGGTTGTGGCTAGTGCCATCTTCTACACGGTGGCGTGCTGGGGAGGTATGCCTCATGCCTGGACAAACTGGTGAGGAAGGCAGGCTCTATTGTAGGCACGGTGCTGGACAGTTTGACATCCGTGGCAGAGCGACGGGCGCTGAGCAGGCTCCTGTCAATCATGGAGAATCCACTGCATCCACTGAACAGTATCATCTCCAGACAGAAGAGCAGCTTCAGCGACAGACTGCTGTCACCGTCCTGCTCCACTGACAGACTGAGGAGATCGTTCCTCCCCCATACTATGCGACTCTTCAATTCCACCGGGAGGGGGGTGTTAAACGTTAACATTATATATATACAGTATATATATTTGCAGCTGGAGATCCACAAAGGGAGAAAATGAATGACAATATGATTCATTTTCTCCCTTTGTGGATCTCCAGCTGCAAATATGCAAACCGTATTGCAGACCTTCTCTTCTCTCTCTCTCTCTATATATATATATATCTGCATTTTTATCACTATTTAATTTTTTTTTTATCAGTATGCTGCTGCTGGAGTATGTGAATTTCCCCTTGGGGATTAATAAAGTATCTATCTATCTATCAGAGGATCTAACTTTATCTGTAAAACTTTAAGGATATGTGTACGTACACTTATTGAATTAATAAATAAACAAACGATAAGTTAGTCTGAACACATGAATCACTTAAACAAATCTTAAAACAATGTAAACCTTTCCCCCGTGGTAACATTAAGTTCTCGCTTTGGATCACACCGCGGGGTGCTAAAATAAGTACGTAGCAAGGAAGAAAGTAAAAACAAAGACAAAAATCCAAAAGAAAAACATAACGACTTGCTGATACTTAAATCTTGCGATTTGCCTAATCTGTTCTTTTGTCTTCAATGTCCAGTCTGGGAGCCGTAATAAACCCTGAAGAGGCAGGGGGTTTGGGGAAAAGCTTTGGTAAAGTTGGAATCGGTCTGCAGCTTCCCGCGCTGCACTCTCCGCCCCTTCTTCGCGCTCACTTTTGCGCAGGCGCATGTAAATTGACGGCCCTCCAGATGGCCACCTCCGCCTGCTGCCGCTGTAGTAGTAGGTTGTGCCAGCGTAGTGCCTGAACTCGCCTGCGCGGTTTCTCTCCCTCCCTCCCTCTCTCTCTCTCTCTCTTTCTCCTCGGCACCGTGAGAGTGTTTGCTAACATAAAAGTCTGTTAGTTTCGTATTGCGGTTAGCCATCGCGTGTCTAGCAGAACAGTCTCTCAGCTAGTGACGCATGCGGTGCTATTTATAACCCTGGGACGGGATGTTCTCTGTAGCGGGGTCAAACCAGGAGAAAACAATACAGCTCGCTTTTTTTTTTTCCTTTCTTTTCAAAAAGAACACTGCGCTGCCCTGTGTTACCGATATATCAAGATGCCAGTCAGTACAGAATAATTTTCAGCTTCTAATATCAATCATATGAAAGGAATGTGTAGCAGGTTCTGCCAGCACAGCTCTGTATGTGTGAAGTGTGCTTGCGGTTAAAGTTATATTTCTGACGAAAGGGCTAATATTTGCAGTTGTTTTTTTATTTTTATGAACTTTACTGCGTGAGTTGATCAGGTATTGTAAAAGGGAAGCGCTGCCAGATACTGTATTTGGTGCTCTGTCAAGTTATTTCAGAGCTACTAAACAGTTTAAATTCCATGAAAAGCTTTGTTTACATAAAGAACAGCGTAATAACGTTTTGTATTTATTTACTTTTTTGAAATTGAAGCACATGCTGGTTAATTGACTTGCTAAGGAACAACACAGTGAGCTTAAGGGTGGGTTTGAATGGACAACCTGGCAGTTAAATATCCAGGAACTTAGTCACAAGAGCACAAGGTGTGCGAAATCCCAGGTGCATGCAAGGTCATAGATACATAGATGGCTAGAACTTGTCTCCAGGAGGAAAAATGTGTTTTTACAGAAGCTCAATGAATATTATATAATGACAAACAACAAAACCCAGTGAAATATGCTTAAGAATGACTAAAAAGAAACAAAACTAATAACTTGGCAGTGACACATTATATGAATGGGTTGCTGTTGGAATAAAGAAGCCCCTGTAGCGTTTCTTGCCACCCTTCTGCTGAATAATTTGTTGGCTGAAAGTCCTCAGTATTCGCGTCTCAGAGAGAGAATGTACAGCATTGTTCATAATGGCACTCAATTTTGTCTTCATTCTCTCCTCTGCTGCAGCCTCCAGCAGGTCCTCAAATGAGCCTGCTTTCATAATTAGCTTGTTACTTTAGTAATTGTAATTTAATATTGAAGAAATATTACTAGCCCAACATATCACACTGGCCATCACAGTGTTATGGAATATGCAGGGGATGTCAGTACCCACATTAAAGGAATAAAGTCTACTAAGGAAAAAAGAGACGGCTCTATCCTTTCTTATATAGTTCCTGTGTTACGAGACCAGTCCAGGCTGTCATTGATGTAGACCGCTAAGTTCATGTAGCAATGCAACGCCTCTACATCCACTCCCTGAACAGTAACTGGGTGTAGAGGCTGCTTGGGGCATCGAAAGGCAGCATCCAGCTCCTAGGTTTTTCTAATGTTATGTTTCTGACAATTCTTTACACACCACAAAGCAAAGCTTTTCACCTGACTCCTCTCTTCTGTCTCACCCCACTTACTAATACATCTTTTAAATGCTGAATCATTTAAGAATTTCTGCAAGTGACATGGCCAGGTGTTATATTTATCATCGGAGGTGTACAGAGTGAAGTGAAGAGGAGACAGGACTGTTCCTTGCGGTGCTCCAGTGTTGCAAACATCCATATCAGTGACACAGACCTTGAGTCTCACAAAGTGCACAGTCTGCCTGACAGTCTTGCACAAAGTATAGCAAGTCTAAAGTATGATTTACATATTTGGCATGCAGGATTATTAAAAGTCTTTATCTTGTCATGGGGGGTGGAGGGTGTTTATCATGCTTAAGCAGGAGAAAGGAGGGAGGAATTGTGGCAACCAAGCAATCCTGCAAACAAGTGTGAAACTAGAGAAACGTGGGCTGTGAAATTTAATACATCAAACAGCAGGCCACAGAGCTTCAAGCAGGGCCCTAAACTTGGACCGATACCAGATGACTATCTGTACTTCACCACCCACAAAAATATCAACTAAAATAAATTGAAATTCACGTCAAAAGTTGAAAACTGGGTTGTAAGATTAAAATAAAGGTGAATGTGTATAGAAAGTTTGGACTGACTGGGTTAAAACTGGACTGGTGGCACTGATATGCTGTGGCAATACTTAAGCATTTAATGAGGAAAAAAAGAATCATCAGACACTAATTTATATGAATAATAAAGTGAAATGAAGACAGATTTGTAATTTAAGACTAATGGGTCACAGTTCATTTCAAAGTGTAAATACAGCCAGTTTACCTTTAGATATGTCCACCATGTTATCCTTTACTAGTAAAACACATTGACCTATGGTCCTAAAATAAAAGTGGTTCATAGACTGGAGAGCAAGCTGAAGTTTTCCATTTTAGCAAACATTCTTTTTTATTCACTATTAAAGACTAGGGCTTCACAGTGATCACACTGGTGATTTAACTTTCCTAAGCAGTGGTCATCAAACTATCATTGATCTAAGGATGTGAAAGCAGCGCTTATGAAAGATTTTTGCCATCTTATTTTTGTGTCTTTGGCATTCCTGGATTGTGAATCTTGGACTTTGCCTTGCATACGTATGAGCCATTTTGTTTGTCTGCTCCTAAAGTGCCCTCTTCTCGGGATTACTTCTCGGCTGAGTGTCTTTTCTTATTGTTACTCATTTCTCATCACTTAATCACCTCCTGTGAATTGCCATAACGCTCAGCAGATGTCACAGCTCTTCTTTTCTTGTCTGCTCTTCTTTCTGTTCGTTATCACTTGGTTTTGCAATCACTTTTCCGTAACACATGACAATAGGTCACTTTGCTGTTCTTTATGGGTGTTTAATAAAGTTCAGTGGTCGAGAAACACAATACTTACACTTGAAAATTAATTCTGAGCATGAATACACCATGTCCTGGGGGATTATTAATAAAGAGACTTGTGGGGTCCGTATTTATTACAGTGAATGTTTCTAACCACCAGCTAATTGGCTGGCAAGTTTCCGTGTACTCACATTTTTTGAATTTCAAGAACAATATCAGGCTAAAGTCAGGATTACTTCTTGCTTGTCTACAGTCATATGAAAAAGTTTGAGAACCCCTCTCAGCCTGCATAATAATTTACTCTACTTTCAACAAAAGATAACAGTGGTATGTCTTTCATTTCCTAGGAACATCTGAGTACTGGGTGTTCCAAACAAAGATTTTTAGTGAAGCAGTATTTAGTTGTATGAAATTAAATCAAATGTGAAAAACTGGCTGTGCAAAAATGTGGGTCCCCTTGTAATTTTGCTGATTTGAATGCATGTCACTGCTCAATACTGATTACGTGTAACACCAAATTTGTTGGAGTAGCTCGTTAAGCCTTGAACTTCATAGACAGGTGTGTCCAATCAAGAGAATAGGTATTTAAGGTGGTCAGTTGCAAGTTGTGCTTCGCTTTGACTCTCCTCTGAAGAATGACAGCATGGGATCCTCAAAGCAACTCTTAAAATATCTGAAAACAAACATTGTTCAGTATCATGGTTTAGGGGAAGGCTACAAAAAGTTATCTCAGAGGTTTAAACTGTCAGTTTCAACTGTAAGGAATGTAATCAGGAAATGGAAA
This sequence comes from Polypterus bichir lapradei, assembly GCA_026402145.1. NCBI lineage: Eukaryota > Metazoa > Chordata > Cladistia > Polypteriformes > Polypteridae > Polypterus > Polypterus bichir. The sequence continues at coordinate 194,591 of JANRMT010062828.1, read as the reverse complement.
GCCACAGGCACAGTTGCTGTTAAACCCAGCAGGTCTGGCAGGCCAAGAAAAATACAGGAGCGGCATATGCGCAGGATTGTGAGAATGGTTACAGACAACTCACAGATCACCTCCAAAGACCTGCAAGAACATCTTGCTGCAGATGGTTTATCTGTACATCGTTCTACAATTCAGCGCAATTTGCACAAAGAACATCTTTATGGCAGGGTGATGAGAAAGAAGCCCTTTCTGCACTCATGCCACAAACAGAGTCACTTGTTGTATGCAAATGCTCATTTCGACAAGCCAGATTCATTTTGGAACAAAGTGCTTTGGACTGATGAGACAAAAATTGAGTTATTCAGTTCTAACAAAAAGCGCTTTGCATGGCAGAAAAAGAACACCGCATTCCAAGAAAAACACCTGCTACCTACTGTCAAATTTGGTGGAGGTTCCATCATGCTGTGGGCCTGTGTGTCTAGTTCAGGGACTGGGGCCCTTGTTAAAATCGAGGGTTGGATGAATTCAACCCATTATCAACAAGTCCTTCAGGATAATGTTTAAGCATCAGTCACAAAGTTGAAGTTATGCAGGGGTTGGATATTCCAACAAGACAATGACCCAAAACACAGTTCGAAATCTACAAAGGCATTCATGCAGAGGGAGAAGTACAATTTTCTGAAATGGCCGTCACAGTCCCCTGACTTGAATGCCATCGAAAATCTATGGGATGATTTGAAACAGGCTGTCCATGCTCGGCAGCCATCAAATTTAACTGAACTGGAGAGATTTTGTATGGAAGAATGGTCAAAAATACCTCCATCCAGAATCCAGACACTCATCAAAGGCTATAGGAGGCGTCTAGAGGCTGTTATGTTCACAAAAGGAGGCTCAACTAAGTATTGATGTAATATCTCTGTTGGGGTGCCCAAATTTATGCACCTGTTTAATTTTGTTATGATGCATATTGCATATTTTCTGTTAATCCAATAAACTTAATGTCGCTGCTGAAATACTACTGTTTCCATAAGGCATGTCATATATTAAAAGGAAGTTGCTACTTTGAATGCTCAGCCAAAGATAAAGAAAAATCCAAAGAATTAAGAGGGGTTCCCAAGCTTTTTTATATGACTGTATATGCTTCAGTGTCTTGTTTGCTTATTCTTTGTTTTTCTCCGTCACTTTGTTGCTCACCTTCTGTGATGTGCTTGATGGTCAGCAGATGTTACTGCTCTTCTCTTCCTGTTATGTTGTTTTTCGTTATGTAAATGGGCTCTGCGATTTGCTTGACACTAAGCAGATGTCATTGTTCTTTTTCTTTCTGCCCTGTCACTTGGTTTTTAAGCTCTCGTTGCCATAATAAATACATGACCATAGATCACTTTTCCAAGGCTGCCACTACCTAAATTATTTTGAATTTTCAAAATGCATCAGGCCAGGAGGCTTCCATTTAGATGGTGATCAAAGTTCTAGCTTCAGTAGTTCAATAGTGATCACATGACAGACAGACTTTAGCATTTATATTTATATACTAATTTTCTAACCATCTAAAATAGGTTGAAATCTAAATAATCAGTTTACACATCAGTGTTAAAGTTTGCATTGCACCATCTATTAGAATGTATTTTGTAATGCATGTCCTAGTAAAATGCACTGCATTTGTCTTTTGCAAACATTTGCGGTAATTACTACAAAAGTTTATGATGTGCCATCTGTTCAAATGACAAATGCAATGCATAAGTCTCTGTTGTATGCCTTTTTGTACAGTAAATAAATGCAGGAATAATGTTTGTTATGCACCATCTGTTGGAATGACAAATGCAGTGTATTTTATTACTACAAATATATATGAAGCGCCATCTGTTGGAATTATAGAGACAGAGCAACTGCATGAGAACACATATACACAGGCGCACAGACACTTATCCTTTTATTAAGCTGATGGATTCAGTTCATATGTGAGTAGATAGCAACTAGCAAATTTAAAAAATGAAGTGGCTATGTTTTTTGCACACATCCCAAAAATGTGCTGTAATCTGCCGCACCATGAGTGGGTGTGGGTGTGTTTGGGCAGATGAGTGTGCCTTGTGATGCAGTGGATTACAGACAGGGCTAATTCCTGCCATGGGTCTGATGCTGACAGAAAAAACATAAAACCAGCAGCCCTTAAACTTAAAGTTCAATATCTTAACCAATGTATTATACTGCCACACTCATATTTTTCAGTCATTCAAACTTATTTATTTACCTGACACTTTTACCCAAAGTGACTTACTTATATCATTCATACAACAATTCTTTCCATATTTGTATCACTTTAGCACTGGTTAAGGGGCTTGGCCATTGTGACACAGTAAGTCAGTGACATGGACTGAAGTGAAGCTTTACATTTTACATAAATCTTTAAACACTAGGCCACATGAGGAACATAGAGCAGGGAACAACTGTGCCTCATTATAATTGTGGTGATACAAGTGACCACAAAAGCCCTCCAGCACATCTAATACATATCCTGGGCTGTCTGATTCCCATACTACTCACTACAGACCCCAGAGGCAGAGATCCCCACTTCCTCGTCTCTAATTTGAGCTGGAAGCATGAATTGCCAAGCTTCAAATAAATTGTGTATTCTTCATGACAGAGAAAATGATCTGGAACTTCTACCCAAAATTGCATCTGCATGCATGAACATCAGTAATTGCTTCTACGTGTGTGGGCTGTGCTACTGTGTAGACTAAATAATGCTTACAGATTAAAGCTAATCTTTTATGTGCGTATGTGTATGTTTGTGCGTAAATATTGGAAAAAAAATGTCCTGCCAATAAAGTTATGTTTAAAACAAAACTACTGAATGTTTTTTGTCACAACAGATTAAGATAAGTACATCAAGAATATTTGAGATAGAGAAATACAGTGCTGCAGTCTTATCTATCTATCTATCTATCTATCTATCTATCTATCTATCTATCTATCTACTCTTTTACTGTATATAAAACCACATGCTCAATTATATTTATTGTGGTTTGTTTAATGAAATGTAACAAAAATTATGATATCAGTATGCATGTTTTTCACTAAAGTATTGCACTGTGTTGGGAAAGGACATTAACAAGTCCTGCTGATCCCAAGTAAGGCATTAAAACTTATGTTTGAAGGCACATGTATCATTACATTAACATTATTTTACTAAGCTGCTCTTTCAGATAAGACAGAGGTGCAACACAGTGCACGGTTTCTTTGAGGTGGGATCAGAAGGTGGGTGGTAGATTGAGCGATAGACAGATAGACAGACAGTACTTTATTGAACTTCAAAGAGAAATTCACTTGCTCCAGGAACAAAACAGAACATAAAAATATAGCGCAAAACATTAAAAACCCTTATAAAAAATGAAATACATGTAAACTCTGTTTTTAAAAATATTAGGGGGCTTTGCCCCCTGCTCACTTTGCTCGGCAACCCGCTGGCCTGTGCTATGCGCCAGCCACTTTGCGTCTCTGCCGCTTGCGTATGTGGATTTCACTTTCACCAAACAACAAATCTTTTAATTCTCGCAGATACGCCTCTTCATTGAGAAGAAACACCGCTTTTCCCTGATGGCAACATGAATTAGACAATCTACAAGTCTCCGACTTAAAGTTTAAATCCAAACAATATATTCGATCTGTTTTCGCTGTTCCTTTATTTCACGTTTCCGTTTGTTTGCGCTAATGCGATCTTTACTATCATTTTTTTGAGACTTTCGAATTTCAGTACTTTCATTATCTCTGACCTGCTCTGCATCTGTATTGCACCAACGTTTTTGAATTCTTTACGATGTTCTAGTGTGTCATCTACTCTTTGTCTTTTATTTCCGGCCCTGGGTGTGGTTAAATCTCTTGGCACAAAGTCTTGTCTCGCTGGACTTGAAAGTATCTCTCTGAAAAATTCATATCTCATCCCAGGCAAAAAAGTCTTGTTTCGTCCCAGGACGAAAAGGGTGTGGGCTAGTAGAGATATTACTACCCACATGAATATATTTCAAAATATGTGATAAAGTACTTCAAGGGTGAATGTACCACAGTATCCACCAGTATACTGAAATGTATTGTAAAATATGTAAATTACCAGTCATGTTATGAATAATTTTTAAATATATTGTAAATCTCTTGCCCCATGTGTACTTTCTGTAGCTTTTCTCTATATCTTTGTGTGTCTGAAGCTTTCTTGCCTGGCACTCCCGCTCCTGTAAAACCTGCTTCTCAGGCATTGTCATTTTGAGACATCTTGTTTGCCTCCTGTCTGCTTTTATACTTTCTGTCTTTAAAGGTGACTGTCAGCATGCCTACTATGCCTTTACTCCTCTCTTTGTGTCTCATACTTGTACTTCCTCTTTCGACTGCATCATCTTAGCCAAACTGACCAATCAGATTGCTCTGAAAGACTGGACACACACACACATACACACAACCCTTGGCATTTTAGTATGTAGTAGATATTCTCCAGTATACTAAAATCAGTTTCTAACCTGTTTAATCCACACCAGGGTCACCTGGTGGGGGGTTGAAGTTATGGGACTTGGGCTGGAGCTTATCCCAGGTAGCCTAGGGCACAAGAAAAGAACCAACCCTATCAAGACCCCAGTCTATTGCAGGATGAACACACACACCCCAACCACACACTAGGGCCAGTTTGGTGCCACCAGTTCACCTAACCTGCATGTCTTTGGACTGTGGGAGGAAACTAGAGCTCTCCCACATGATCAATGGGAGAACATGCAGACTCACTCTACACTGGTAGGACCCAGACTGGTCTTCTTACGGCAAGGAAGTAGCGCTACCACTGTGCCACCCCTGAAGTCCACTGTGGAATATATAAATTATTTTCATTTTCCTATATTGCAATATATTTTCCAAAATATAAGAATATATTTAATACATTTTAAAATTCTAGGAATAATATACTGTAAGATAAATTTTAGAAAATATTAAACTACATTTTTAAATATACTATAAATGCTACTTAGTATTCAAACACATCTACAGATGCTACTGGACATATCATCAGTGATGTTCCTGGAATCATTGGGTGTTTCAGGTTTTTCAACCTCATACATCCCAATCTTGTTATCCCAGCTATGACAGATGAAACCCCAGCTTGTGTCCATTGTGCATGCTAGCTACTTAGATTCCAACTCTCAATTCTCTTGAAAAATTCTCTCTGCAGCTTCAGAGGTCTTGCAGATGGCTCTCCTCCTCCCACCTCCTATTAGGCCCAGACACTGGAAGACCTTGATTAGGGTGTGGGCTACAAAGCCCCTGCAGCAAACTTTCACAGGGTGGTATTTGGCTCTCCATCCCACTTGCTGACATTGCCTGACCAGTCCTGCATATTTGGTGTGCTTCTTCTCAGAAGCCTCTTCCAGATGTTTTTCCCACAGGACTGTCAAATCCATCACTGCTTACTTAGTTGCCTCAGACAAGGGCTGGGCAAAGTGGCTGGGGAACGTGAGCTGATGTTTGTGGTCCACCAACAACTGCCAATCCCTGGCTGAGGCTAACTTGTCTACAGATGTTTTCCCTGTGATTTTTGGCTGCTTGCTTGTTCTAACAAAAGCAGTTACTGTATGCTGTGCAATATATTTTGGAATGAATATTTCAGGATACCTGTCATGTTTGTATATTCTAAAACTATATTGACTTGCCATTGAAAATATCATTTAATAGCTGTCTTATAGGTGTTTCTTTTATTGAGATATATTTTAGACCAAAACACAATGTGACAAAACACAAACAATAAACCCATTATTAACCGAGTTCAAGCAAGTAATAAGAATGTAGACTGAAGCCTACGTATGCTGGCAGAGTGACCTACTTGAACTACTTTACTGAGTTACAGGCAGCTCAAAATAAATTGGAATGATTGGGACGGCCGAGTTTAACTTTTTCCAAGTAAGAAGAGAAGGCATTAATGATCTGTCCTGGGTCTGGACACCCAGTATATTGCATGTCATACACAATATATTTGAAACTGTATTTGGTACAATCTATTTAGGTTTAAATGTATGTTTTATATATTTTCTTAGTGAGAAGTCAAGCAAAATGACACATTTTATTGGATAACTAAAAAGATTACAATATGCAAGCTTTCAAGGCAACTCAGGCCCCTTCTTCAGTCAAAATGGAATACAGAAACTGGAGTTCCCTGTGTTTATATAGACACCAAGACAGATACAACATTGGAAAACCTTTAAGTGAGACATCTTAAATGTAAAAAATTAATAGACCTCTTCATATTTTCATATATAATCATTAAAAAATACATTTGAACAAGATACGTGTTATATTGTTTATTGAAACTTATGTTCACATATGTTATTGGCATATTGCAATATATTTAATTTTCATAACGGAACACATTGCAAATTATCACATAGGTACAAGTCCTAGAACTATTCTAGCTGTATAATAATAATGATTACAAAATAATTAAAAAAAATATTGTCATTATGATTACACTAAAGATGGACATGATGTGAGCAGGGCTTATACAGTGTGATGGCATTCTGCATATAAAGAGCACCCCTTAGTACGTGAGGCAATGACTACAGGTGTTCGATTCAACATACCATTCAGGACAAAGGTGGCATTGGTCATGATGATGTCTCATTTGCTGTTATGCTCTTTTCTGGGCCACCCTCCAATGAATCTTGTGTTAAGCCTTTAATGAATCTGGCCTTTCTGATTAATTTATTTAAGCATGTGTCGCTATGGCCGTAGTGAAGAAAGAAAAATCCAAATGTTGTAAGATTACATGGACCAGGAAATGAAAAATATTAGAAGTGGAGAGTCAGATAATAATAGTAGAACAGACAGGGGTCAGAAAAATCCTGAAAAACCAAGTGCCAAAGCCAAAAAAATCTATCCAAAATATCAAACTTAAAAGTACTCAGGGCCATCTTAATGCATGGGCATGCTGGGCAGTTGCCCGGGGGGCCCACAGACATAGGGACCTCATGCTAATCTATGTATGTTGTGACTTGCGGTATTGTTGTGTAGGTAGGGGCCCCAGTGCACTGCTTTGCCTGGGGGCTTATAATGCTGTTAGATGGTCCTGCATGACCAAATATTTTTTTTCCTTCTACTATTGCAAAATATAAGGTTGTTCTCTCAGTCCAATACATACTGTATCTTTTATAGGTGGAACATGATGACAGAAGTTGCCACATGAATGGCAACAGGAATAGTAATTGTTAACAATATGGCCGTGACCATGCAGAAATAGGCACAAGAATTAGGCAACCCTCAAACAGTCCATCAGTCTGTAGTATCCGGTGTATTGTTCACCGCTGAGGTCTCCTGGGGAAGCAACTTGAGTTGAAAAGATGCACAATGCCTAAAGAAACTTATCAGTAAAGCCTGCTCAACCATAGGACCAAATCGGGATACACTGGAAACTGTTGTGGAAAAGAGGATGGTAACAAAATTAAGTGCCATCATGAAAAATCCTCCCCATCCTTTCCAGGTGGCACTCTCTTGAAGTACTTTTAGCGACAGGTCCATTCCTCCTCTGGGGATCGTTTCTGTCCATTGCTATCAACTAATTTAATGCTTCCTCCTGACATCCCAAATGAAATCCTTCCATTCTTTAAGGTCATTTTGTACAATATACATTATTGATTGATTGGCTGTATTATCTGTTCTGTAAGTCAGTATCCTTGTTTTGTATGTTTCTCCTGTTGTATACGAGGTGTGGCAGAAAAGTAATGAGACTGATTTTTTATTTACCAAAGTTTTTATTTTTTTCAAACATCAATGTTATCCCCTTCAAAGTAGTTCCCTTGGGCAGCTATACACCGATGGAGACGTTGTTCCCACTGTTGGTAGCAGCGCTGGAAGTCTTCAACCGGTATGGTCTTCTGCATGTCTGTTACACTCTTTTGGATGTTTTCTAAAGTCCCGAAATGACGTCCTTTGAGGACATTTTTCAGTTTAGGAAAAAGGAAAAAGTCACACGGACTGAGGTCAGGTGAATAAGGGGGCTGGGGAACCACAGGAATGCGTTTTTTCGATTGTCCTTCTGCTCAATTGTGAGGTTTTTCGGCACCATTTTGGCACAGACCTTTCGCATGTGCAAATGTTCAGTCAAAATTTGATGAACGGTAACTCTGTTCAAATTTAATTGTTCACTCAACATTCTTAATGTTAAACGACGGTCTGATCTCACAAGAGTGTTCACACGGTCAATGTTTTCATTGGTTTTCGAAGTTGAAGGCCTCTCTGAAAAACTTGAGCTCGGGGTAAAGAATGTTCCCCATAGGCTGTTTTAACTTTTCAAACGTCACACTTGCCGATTCTCCAAGCTTAACACAAAATTTAATGGCACAACGTTGCTTCAAATTCCGCTGTTCCATTTTGCGTGACGCACAACCAAAAACACAACTTCGCTAATAGCAGTCACAAAAATCACGTAGTTAATGGAAGGAGTTGAAACTCGCACTGAGCTATGGGAGGGTACTGATACACGTGCTCTATCAAGGACAACAGCGCAGCGTTGCCAGATCGCTTGCAGTGTTGCCAGTCTCATTACTTTTCTGCCACACCTCGTACATCTAAATTTCCCCTTGGAATTAATAGCAATTTATCTAATCTAATCTAATCTAATCTAATCTAATCTAATCTAATCTAATCTAATCTAATCTAATCTTAACTAACAAAAAAAACACAAAATTGCACCATCAGAGTAACAATATAATCTTGTAAATAATTACAGAAACAATGTAAAATTGTACACAGAGTCAAAACACAATGTCCCAGATCATTGATTGCAGCAATTGTGAGCAGTTTTTACTTCCCTAGCAGACCCCAATGAGTCACAGTACACAGGCCACTGAGGACTAGCAGAACAGCAACAGCAGCTTGTTCCTTAGGCTACGCTCAGTTCCATTTCTTCCCTCAGATGTGACATGGATCTGATCTTTTTAAAGAAGTGTGAACAGCAAAAATCCACTTGGAATTTCAGATCATTAATAGCCATCTTTCATATCAAGTCAAGTCAAGTCAAATTGGGGAGCATGCACTGGTACAGTGTGTTGCCGCACCCACTTACTTCACTTCTGGTTTGGACTAGTGTCTTTAACAACTAATTATATTATTATATGGACATTCTATTATTAAGGTGTTTATAGAACCCTGCTCCCTCCACCTCCTTCATGGTGACTCATCTCCATTTGTTTGTCTTTTGTTCATTTCCAGATACTGTAGTTCAAAGTCCTCTTCCATCATTCTGTACTCCACCACATATTTACTGTCTATGCAGTCTAAAAATCAGGAAACGCCTGAGAATTTCAATCTGTGACCTAATTTGGAATTGCATTTAAAATTGGTGGTTTAGACATTGAAGAGAAAGAGAGATGGGAGATCATCTTGGAGGGCCATGATGTTGTTGATCACCATCTCCGATAAAACAGTTCTGGAACCTCAGCCTTGCTATCTAGTAAGTAATGAGTGGTGGAGTCAGAAGAAGGAAGGGAGGGTGGTCAAAGCCTATAATCACATCTGAGGTTTCCTATATATAAGACAGTACATTCACCTCTGTTGTTGAAATTACAAATTTCTTGTTATCAGGGGTCTTCAGAGTTTGACATACAGGGTGGGAGTCTTCTGATTGTTGTCATGTTAAAAAAGAATGTTTCAATCCAAACAGAATATACAGTATTTTTTAACTCAATATCTTCAGGCATGTTATCTGGGCAGGGGGGTCTCTGGGGGGGGGGGGCTCATAGTAAGCTTTCTTTTGTTTTCTTCATTAATTTCTGAGTTAAAGCTTTACACAATGCCTTTTATTTGCTTTTTATCCCTGTTTGTTTTGTATTTATTTTCTTTCACTTGATTTCATTCCATTATTGGTTTTGGCTTTCTTTGTGTGGCTAATTAAGCAGATTACCGAAGTCTGGGGGCTAGTATAAAAAGGTGAGAGAGCCATTATCATGGAGAGGAAAAAACAAAAGACATATTTCAGGAATGCAAAATATGTTTCATGATGTATGAGCAGATTTGGAAATTTTCAACTTCTATATGGAGATAGCAATTGCAGAACTCGCTGGAGGAAGAATGATGGCAATGGGGAATTTTTCATTCTTTTGTAGTGTGTTGTAAGTTATGATGAGGCAGGAATAGGCAGGGAGTGTGGTGTTGTTGTTAAGGTTTTGGACTTCAGACCCTGAGGTTGAGGGTTCAAATCCTGTTACTGACACTGTCTGACCCTGAGCAAGTCACCTGACCTGCCTGTGCTCCAATTGGAAAACCAAAAGGAGTGTGACCAATTGTACCTTAAATGTTGTAAGTCACCTTGGATAAAGGCGTCAGCCTAATAAATTAATATAAATGACAAGAGTCTTGGTGGTTTGTCTCTTGGAGAAGGGGATCTTGTAGTTGGGAGTATCATAACTAGAGAGGCCCTAATGACATTTTCGACCAAACAACATCCTCTTGAATGAAATGAGTTTGTGCCAACATTTACAACATAGGTAGCTTATAAAGGAATTGTAGATATATCTCCATATATACAATTGAATTATTTTTTACTTTCTATTTTTGAGTATCTGTGCTATCTCGTAGGTGTTTTAAGCTTGGTGTGAATCTGTCAATTGTCACATTTCTGATTCATTTTGAGCAGATGGAAAGTTTTGTCCCAACCTTTATTCTCTTTTAAACAATAATGCACTATATTTTTTATTTAGTACATAATACTATGTATGCTTTCCCACAATTTTTAATATTCACCATCATTCTCCTACCTCGATTCCCGTAAATGCCAAAAGGGACTCTGCTCTGTTGGGCTCTTGAGTAGGGCCCTTAACCTGCAATTGCTGAGCACTTTGAGTAGTGAGAAAAAGTGCTATATAAATGCAAAGAATTATTATTATTATTTTTACCTCATTTCCCCATATACAGTGGATTCATAACACATGTAACAAATTTTTATTTTTATTTTGTTCCTGGGTACAAAGTGTGTTTTCCTAACCCGTTATGCCTAAAAAAAAATAGAAAATAGCTGTTGTTCCACAAAAACTTTGCTTTTGTGATCAGGACAATGATATTTTGAAATTTGTCTGTTTTCGAGAAAATTCTCGATTCGCATTCAATAATGAGTAGTCTTCTAGAATATTCTTGAACTGTTAGAATTGTCCAGAAGTTTCTAGAATTTTCCAGAATTATCTAGAACTTTCAAAAAACTTTTAGAACTTTCTAGAACGTTCTTTCACTGTCCAATAGTAGTCATACAAGTTGTGGTCCCTGGCCGGGATGCCCAGGAGGACCGGAGGAGGGCTTGCGTGTCCTCCAGACCGCGAGGGGGCGATCGCCCTGGTTGTACTGGGGGCCACGGGTAGAGGGCT
>JANRMT010062828.1:164024-183227 GCA_026402145.1 Polypterus bichir lapradei | reverse complement strand
GAGGGGGCGATCGCCCTGGTTGTACTGGGGGCCACGGGTAGAGGGCTTGGAAGCCCAACCCTGTAGGGGCCCGTGGCCACCGCCAGGCGGCGCCCAGGTGCCTGAGGAACCCTGGAGCCCAGCACTTCCGCTACACCAGGAAGTGCTGGGGGGAAGACGACAGGGGACACCCGGACAGTTTCCGGGTGCGCAGCCGGCACTTCCGCCACACTGGGGTGTGGCTAGGACTGATTGCCGGGAAGCAGCTAGAGCCCATCCGGGTTCCCATATAAGGGGCCGCCTCCCTCCAGTCATTGGCGAGAGTCGGGAGGAAGAAAGACAGAGCTGGAGAGAGGACGGGAGGCGGCCAAAAGAAATTAAGCAATTGGGTTGGAACAAAAATCTGCAGCCACTGCGGCCCTCCAGGACCGTGATTGAGGACCCCTGCTCTACACGCTTTGCACTGGGCTTGGGAAGTTCATCCCTTTCTTCCTGGCATATCCTGTCAAGCTCTATTAGATTGGATGTGAACTGCTATCTTTAGGTCTCTCCACAGATATTCTATGGGGTTTAAGTCAGGACTTTGGCTGGGGCACTCAAGGACACTCAGGGACCTGTCCCAAAGCCACTATAACATTGGTCTCACTTTATATTTCAGGTGATAGCAATGCTGATAGGCAAACCAATATCCCAATTTGGGGATGCGTGCACTGCTTGTATTTGACAGTGTGAGATATTGCCGGCCGTTCATCCCGGCCAGTACCCCCACGCCGCTACATGGAGCCCTTCCGGCAGCATGGAGGCGCCCCGAATTCCAGCAGGGCATCATGGATATTGGAGTCTTCCTTCACAGCTCTGCTGGATACCATGGGGGTTACAAGGGAACGCTGCAGAGAGGCTCAGAGACTTTTATGTGCCCTATAACCTGGAAGTACATCCTGGTCACAGGGAGAGAGGAAATGACGTACTTCCGGGATGAAAAAGAAGAGTTTTTGATCTGACCCAGAAGTGCTAGGAAGTCACTTGGAGTGAGGGTTCAGAAGCACTTCTGGGTCAAGGACTATAAAGGAGAAATCCCAGACGGATGAGCTGAGCTGGGTGGCAGGGTGGCAACGCGTCTGGGAGAGTGGAGGATTATTGATTATTGTGTATTGATTGTGTTTATGAATACAGTGGAGTGGAGGGTGCTTTGTGCACTGTTGTGTTCAAATAAATTAATAATTTGGACTTTTATCTGGTGTCTGGCGTCTGATCTGAGGGTTCAAGGGGACAACAGCACCCCCTATCTGTCACAACTGTATGCATCCTTCTCTCTACTCTGACCTGTGTCTGCAGCTGAGAAGCACCTCTATAGCATGATGCTGCCACCACCATGCTTTACTGAAGGAATGGCATTATGCAGGTGATGAGCAGTGCCTGGTCTTCACCAGTCCCGTTGCTTGGATTTTTGCCCAAAGAGTTCAGTTTTTGTTTCATCAGATCAGAGAATCTTTTTTCCTCATTCTCTTAGAGTCCTTTAAATGGCTTTAGCGGCAACTGGGCATCAGTCAACTCAGCGAAAAGACAACCTGGCGAAAAACAACTCGGCAAAAAGACAACTCGGTGAAAGACATCTCGGCGAAAAGACAACTTGACCAAAAAGACAATTCAACTAAAGACAACCCGGTGAAAAGACAAGTCGGCGAAAGACAATTCGGCGAAATACAACTCAGTGACATCCTTTACCAGTTAGATAATAGTTAGGTTCAAATATATTTTAATTATATTTAAATGACAACGTGATTTAAAATGTTGAAAATAAATTTATATAATTGAAGAACGAACTTTATTCTGCAGATGGAACAAAATCTATTTTACATTATCTTGTGCATCCAAAATTGCTAATTGTTTATATAAATTGTATTGATTGTAATCGTATGATAACGTTATTTAGAATACAAAAGGTGACCTGCGAGTACGGCTTAAGGAATATCTTTACTCTCAACATGTTGGGATTCTCATAAAGCAGGTGATTCTGTGGATTTTTCAGAGCCCTATGTTGTCATTTAAATATCATTAAAAAATCTCTTTGAACCTATTTATTACCTAACTGGCAAAGGATGTCGCCGAGTTGTCTTTTCACCAAGTTGTCTGTCGTCCAGTTGCCCTTGAACGCTTTAAATGACATTTGGCCAACTCCAAGTGGGGTTAAACCATCGTAAATGCCTGACTGATGGAGTCCTGCTGAGATGGTCGTCCTTCCAACAAGTTCTCCAATCTCAACAGAGGACTTCTGAAGCTTTATTAGAGTGAAAATTTAATTTTTGAACACCTCCTTGACCTAGAAATACCCAGTTACTCAGTTTGGCTGGACAGCCAACTCTAGGAAGATTCCTGGTGGTTCCAAACTTCTTCCATTTCACAATTATTGAGGTCATTACTGTGCTCCTGGGATCACTCAAATCTTTAGAAATAGACTTATACAAGTACCATTGCCCTGATCTATGCCTCATCACAGTTTAATTGCAAAGGTCTACAGAGAGTTCCTGAGACTTCATGGCTTGGTTTTTGTCCTGACATGCAAAGTGTATTTTGGGACTGTAACACAGGTATACATGTGCTTTTCTAAATGATGTCCACTCAATTCACTTTGTCAAACATGGACTCCAATCAAGTGCAAAACACATCTCAAGGAGAATAAAAGCAAACTAGTAAATCGTGCTTTCGAAAATTTCTCAAGAATAAAAGCATTAAGGAAATGATGATGAGGGTGAGAAGAACATCACACGTTACAGTAAGAAAGGAGATTATTTTAATACGTAATGACTTGTGAGAGGACTTAATATTAGAATAGTCACATGATTAGTATGGGATGTTATTATAGTCACTTACAACAGCATGAATATTTACAATACAAAGTGTAACATGAACAGGGTAACACAACATATTGGATAAGAAGGGAAATGTAGGTCTCATGTATGTCAGTATGTGTGAAGTGTGACCGTCATATAATGTAGTATACCGACGTCAATAATAATTGTTGGAAAATGCAATTTGTTGTATAAATGTTATTGTCAGCGAAAATATTCCCATGTGTAACCTACAAGTACCTGTACGTTTAACTCGGGTTTTGATATAACTCTGGAAAATGTAGTGTACAACTGGCCATGGGTAAGAACAGGGCCTGGCAAATAAACTCTGATGTTATTAAATGTTTGTCGTTGTGACTTGGTGATAGTCATACAATATGCTAAACAAATGGGGAATTGCATATGCCGTAATATAAAGGGAATATCTTGTTTTGAGTTGTTAGTGTTATGGAATCCCTGTAGTTTTTCTGTTGTAATGTTTCTTGTTGTCTGGCAGTATGCCGCTGCTCTTCAGAAAGGTTGTGTGTGTAATTTGTTTTTCATTCACTGTCCAGATGCAAGACTTGCTGCCACTGATGTTCGGATAATGTCACTCTGTGGTTTGTCATACGTTGTCTTTGTTGTTCTAAGGCATCTTGCCTGTGCTCTTTGGTCTGGTGTGATGTCGATGTTTCTGCTTCTGTGAATTGGTGTGAATATGTAGTCACAGCTGGGCTGTATTTGCCTTTTTTTTTTATCGGGAGGCTTATGTTGAAGTGAAGGAAAAAGGAGGTGTAAAATGGTAGGAACACGGATTCCTTGCTATTGTTGTGGAGGGATATAGTAGTTGTGGCAACCGTTGTTTATATCGAACATGGACGGACACAAACAAAATAAAATAAGGATAAGATGCACCTGAGCACAGCCTGAAGTGCCACAGCAAAGGGTCTGAATACTTATATGAATGAAAGATTTCAGTTTTTGATTTTTAATGAATTTGCAAACCTTTCTGAACGCATGTTTTCACTTCATCATTATAGGTTATTGTGTGTAGACTGATGGGCAAAGATGGCAGATTTATCCAGTCTATCCTTTTAAAATGATATCTATAACACAATAATGTGTGTGAAAGTGATGGGGTCTGAATATTTTCTGAACCAACTGTATAGTTGTAAATTAAAGAAATCAGTGAAATTTATGACTGTATTAAATGAACAGCTGTATGTTACACAGGCTGTAACATTTTATAAAATCTGATCAAACTGGATGTTAATCTTTCTAAGTTCAATATTAATACAATATTTCCTTTGTGATAATAATACGCCAAAGACATCATAAAGGTTTGGGGCAGCCACCCATATACTGTTTTTCCCAGCCTGCAAAAGGGTTTGTTGTATCAGAAATACGATGTGCATCTCTCAGAGTGCAAACTAGAACTGGCTATAGTAGCCCAAGTTGGAGGCTTTAAAGGCCTAGAGAGGAACTGATGTCATCAAAATGGCCGGAACCAGAAGTGATGTCAGTAAAGGGGCCGGCTTCGGAAGTGACGTCAGCAAAGGGGCCGGCTTCAGAAGTGACGTCTTCTGAGGTGCCGGAACCTTGCAGGATTTCCTGGGAAAGGTCTGTAGGGAAATGAGAAAGACAGTCAGCGCACTCCGCTGCCCCCTGGTCGGATGTTTCATTACACTTACTCAGGCCCTTTAGCTGCCTCCTACTTGCATGTGTGTGACACCTTAAACCATTATGAAGTAGAAGGTAGCGCAATGTTCATTCAGTTTGAGCAAGACTAGGTGAAGAACTCACAATGTAACAAATTTAAACACATTAGAATGATTGTTAAGAATCATTCTGAAAATGAATCATCAAAAACAAAACTGTGTGCCATTATGAACAATGCAGCACATCCTCTGTATATACCATCTTGGAGAACTCCAAAGAGGGCAATAAGAGGATGAGCATAGCAGATGCCAAAAGCCAAATGTCCAGTCGAGTACGAGTTGAGGAATGCCCCGACAGGTGATCAAGGGTTGGCCGGAGCCTGGTAGCACTTCTCACAGTTAAGATTTAAGTTCTGACAAAGTTTAGAATGTCAGAGCTATAAGACATGCATGAAGTGTACAATATTATGGTCATGTTTCAGCCAGCATTTCCGCTCTGGCTAGGGTTTAAATTCATATTTTGTGTCTGTTTTGCCTAATTTTGTCAGTCATTTGTATTTACGTTTATTTTATTGATTATGTACATTTTTTCTGTCTGTACAGCAACAGCAACAGCAACAATTATTTATATAGCACATTGTCATACAAATGGTGTAGCTCAAAGTGCTTTACAAAATAAAGAAAGAAAAGTTTATATGAAACAGAAATAAGATTAGACAATACTAAGTAATAAAGAATAAGTAAGGTCAGATGGCTAGATGGGCAGAAGAAACAAAAATGGGCAGAAAAAAAAAAATCCCAAAATCTTCTAGGGGTTCCAAGGCCAAGAGACCACCAAGCTCCCACTAGACATTCTACCTAACATAAATGATCTAAATCAGTCCTTATGGCTTGCAGGCTTCATGTGCAGGAATTTGATGATGATGGTCACGTGGACAACTGGGGTACTGCCTTCAGTACATCAATGTAGGGACTGCATGGTGCCTTGATCAGGTGGTGGTGGCAAAGAATGAGTCTTCTTGTAGTAGACTACCTGGACCCACTGCAGTTTGCCTATTGGAAAAAGACTGGAGTGAACAATGAAATTATCTTTCTGATCCACAAGGCTTATTCTCACCTGAAGAAAGCTGACAACACTGTGAGAATAATGTTGTTTGATTTCTGTAGTTCTTTCAGTACCATCCAGCCATCTCTGGTTAAGCTCAGAGATATGCAGGTGGATGAGCCTATGGTGTCCTGGATAATGGAATATCTGTCGGGCAGACCACAGTTTATGAGACTCAAGGATTATGTGAGCAACACTAGAGCATCACAAGGAACAGTCATGTCTGCTTCTCTCTTCACTCTGTGCACATCTGACTATAAATATAAGACCAGGTCATGTCACTTGCAGAAATTCTCAGATGATTCTGCATTTATGGTGTGTATTGATAAAACTGGTGAGACAGAGTATAAGACTCAGGTGGAGAACTTTGTCTTTTGGTGTAAAGAATTGTCTGCAACCTAACATCAGCAAACCCAAGGAGCTGATTATTGACATTTGCTGTACCAAACAGCCCCTATGTCTGGTCACTATTCAGGTGTTGGATGTAGAGGTAGTATGCTCCTACAAGTACTTGGGGTCCATGTTAATGACAAGTTGAACTGATCTTGGAACACAATGGAACTATACCAGAAAGGGCAGAGCAGACTGTTTTACCATAGAAGGCTACATTCCTTTAATGTGAGAAGTGACGTCCTTCACGTCTTCTACAACTCTGTAATTGCCAATGTAGTTTTCTATGCTGTGTTGGACTGGGCTGATAACATAACCAAGAGAGGCCCAACAAATCAACAATTGAATTAAAAAAGCAGGCTTAATTATGGGATGCACTCTAGAATCCCTGGAGTTAGTAGCAAAGGAAAGAATGAAAACAAAACTGTGTGCCATTATGAACAATGCAGCACATCCTCTGTCTGACACATAAACACTGAGGACTTTCAGCCAACGAATCATTCAGCAGAAGTGTGTCAAGAAACACGACTGGAGGCTTCTTTATACCTCCTGCAATACACCTGCGTATTGTGACTGTGACTGGCAAATTAGAAATTTTCTTTGTTTTGAAATTATCTTCCTTTTTAGTTATTCTGGTGTGTGTTCAGACCATAGTGTGTGCATACAGAGTATATTTATTTATATGTCTATTTATGTATTCATTTATTTGAAGAGCTTCTCTAAAATGCTAATTTCCCTCTGAGGACAAATAAAGTTTAGAATGTATCATAAAGAGGGAAGGGCGTTAGCCAAAGACTGAAGAAAACACCTCTGTTAGAAATGTGCTCATCCCTTGTTTTATAATGGTTGGATTAATTTCCAAACAGGTGAGGAAAGGGAAAAAATAGATGAATATTAAAGCTCAAATGAAGGGTCTCAAAATATAGTCCTCACAAAGAAGCCTTTTGGCACATGTGTCCAAGGTCAAAGTCCTAGTGGGTTAGGTCCGTTTTTCTTTTATTTTCGCTTGACTCAGCTAAAAAGGAGTTCCTCTTCATTTGGCAACTAGAAGATAACTGCGTCCACTGGGACTTGTTCCATTTTTTTTATCTCCCACCGGGATCACATGACTGATAGTAATGTAGGTTCTGAGAAGGAAAGCCCCCTTGGGGCAGGGGTTTCCTCCCTTCAGCCCTGATGGCCTTACAGGGTGGCGTCACTCTCCTTCTGCTCTTTTTCTGAAACACTGCATCCATCAGTCCATCAAGCTTGTTTGTTTAGCTATTAGCTAAGATGTCATAATGTTTTAGCCGGGTACCTCTTGAAGGTTGTCAAGGTTTCAGCTTCAACAGCATGACTCATGAATTTGTTCCGCATTCCCGCAACTTTTTGTCTAGAGAAGTACTTCCTGGCTTCAATCTTAAATGTGCTTCCCCTTAATTTCCAATGGTGTCTTCGAGTTTGTAATTTACTATTTAGAGGAAAGAATTCTGCTGGATCAACTTTATCAATGCCTTTGAGGCATCCGGTGCTCTTCCCTGTCCCAGTACACGCTCTCCATTTGGACCTTAGTTAGGTCCCATGAACAGACTGAATTATCTGTGACAATATGAAGAACTTTGAAATAAGTCATTGAAAATCCTGTAACAAATTTTGGTATAAAAATCAGGCATCTGCTTTTTACTGAGTTTAGCAGTGTTCAATGCAAGCATGTTAACCAAAAAACACAATTTTTTTAAATACCTATGGCGGTTCTCCAGTGTGCCTTCTAAACATACATATTCTACACCAGGGGTCTCCAACTCCAGTGCTGGAGAGCTACTGTGGCTGCAGGTCTTTATTTTAACACTTTTCTTAATCAGTGACCAAAAGTTTGCTCCTAATTAACTCTTTGCCTTAATTTTAATGATGCACAACTTAAGACTCAGACCCCTTAATTATTTCTTTTTTTCCTTAATTAGCAACCAAACAATATACATCCATCCATCCGTTATTCAACCCGCTATATCCTAACTACCGAGTCACGGGGGTCTGCTGGAGCCAATCCCAGCCAGCACAGGGCGCAAGGCAGGAAACAAACCCCAGGCGGGGTGCCAGAACCAAACAACCAAACAATATTAAGACACAAAATGAACCAACACATAAACAACAACCTGCGTCCATCACACAATAACTGAAAATAAAGAAAGGTGAAGGCCTCAGTAATGTTGATCTGCTCAGGTCCAAAAAACATTTTGACAGCGCTCTTAACAAAGAAAATCATCAGTTTTGGAAATGTCTGCCATGGCAGAATGAGTGCCATGGAATTAAATAATGGGTTTAATTAGCAACAAGAATTGGCATCAAGTTAAGAAACTAAATGAAGGTTGGAGTTTGAGGCCCCACCTTAGTTGGTCACCTGTTGGCTCACTTCACATTAAGTACCGTTTAAGGAAAAAAGAATCAATTTAGTGGTTTGAGTCTCAAGAGAAGTCAATTAAAAAAAGGGAAATACTTAATTAGCACTAAAAACTGGTCACTAATTAAGAAGATAATTTTTTTCTTTTACATACCATCCATCCATTATCCAACCCGCTATATCCTAACTACAGGGTCAGGGGGATCTGCTGGAGCCAATCCCAGCCAACACAGGGTGCAAGGCAGGAAACAAACCCTGGGCAGGGCGCGCACACACACACACACACCAAGCACACACAAGGGACAATTTAGAATCGCCAATACATAAGCAGCATGTCTTTGGACTGTGGGAGGAAACTGGAGTACCCAGAGGAAGCCCACGCAGACACGGGGAGAACATGCAAACTCCACGCAGGGAGGACCCGGGAAGCAAATCCGGGTCTTCTAACTGCAAGGCAGCAGAGCTACCCACTGCACCACCGTGCTGTTCCTCTTTTACATTTTATCATCATTTTGAGTTAGACGAATAAACTGTTCAGCTGGGAATTTTATGGTGAGTCAAGCCCCTGACTTCAATTGTACATAAAGAAGAAAATGTATAGTACTTCTGGGACCAGCAAATAGCTCCTGAACATATTGTCAGGATGTGCATCGCATTTTGTTGGCAGACAAGGGCAAGATGAACAAGTGGGTTTGGTGCACACCCAAAACACGTACAGGAGACTAATGAGTAGGAGTGTCTGCCCAATGCTCATTAAATAAATTATCACCTTTTATAAAGACTAGGTGGTGTAATTACGTACATTCAGTAAGCATTACCTTGGTAAAAATTAACAAGCGTGGCCAAGGCAAGTTTTGTAAAGGAGGTACCACACACATTAGTGCCCTTTATTTATAGCACCTCTGTCTTGTTGACTCCTGCCATCTACGCTTCACATCGGTCTGGAAACACAACACAAAACAATGGTACACTGTCTTTAGCATTTTCCTGATTTACAGTAAGTGTCACTAGCAGCAAAGATTTACTCGAGGACATCAGTGAAAATACTTGAAGGATTTCAGCAGAAATTAACAACAACAACATTTATTTATATAGCACATTTTCATACAAATAATGTACCTCAAAGTGCTTTATATGATGAAGAAAAGAGAGAAAAAAGACAAAGTAAGAATTAAAATAAGACAACACTAATTAACATAGAATAATAGTAAGGTCCGATGGCCAGGGAGGACAGAAAAAACAAAAAAAACTCCAGACGGCTGGAGAGAAAAAATAAAATCTGCAGGGGTTCCAGACCATGAGACCGCCCAGCCCCCTCTGGGCATTCTACCTAACATAAATGAAACAGTCCTCATTGTATTTAGGGTTCTCATGGAAGGACTTGATGATGGTCATGTAGACTTCCACCTTTTAATCCATCAATGAAGGAACATCATGGTGCTTTGATTAGGTGGAGGTGGCGCAGGTCGCCACCACAGAAAACCGGGAAAAGAAACAGAAGAGAGAGTAGGGGTTAGCACTTTAGAGCCACCATGAAAAGTTATGATAATAAATTGAATATACAGAGCATCAGGATTAAATTAAAATGAAGTTATGAGAAGGCCATGTTAAAGTAATGTGTTTTCAGCAGTTTTTTAAAGTGCTCCACTGTATTAGCCTGGCGAATTCCTACTGGCAGGCTATTCCAGATTTTAGGTGCATAGCAGCAGAAGGCCGCCTCACCACTTCTTTTAAGTTTTGCTCTTGGAATTCTAAGCAGACACTCATTTGAGGATCTAAGGTTCTGATTTGGAGTGTAAGGTGAAAGACATTCTGAAATATAAGATGGAGCAGATTATTTAAGTCTTTGTAAACCATAAGCAGTATTTTAAAGTCAATTCTGAATGACACAGGTAACCAGTGTAGTGACATCAAAACTGGAGAAATATGCTCGGATTTTCTTTTCCTAGTTAGGATTCTAGCAGCTGCATTCTTCACTTGTTGCAAACGATTTATGTCTTTTTTGGGTAGTCCTGAGAGGAGTGCGTTACAGTAATCTAGTCGACTGAAAACAAAAGTGTGAACTAATTTCTCAGCATCTTTCAATGATATAAGATGTCTAACGTTTGCTATGTTTCTTAAGTGAAAAAGTGCTGTCCTAGTGGTCTGATTAATATGCGATTTAAAATTCAGGTCACAGTCAACAGTTACCCCTAAGTTCTTTACCTCCGTCTTGACTTTTAATCCTAATGCATCAAGTTTATTTCTAATAGCCTCATTATATCCATTATTGCCAATCATTAAAATTTCCGTTTTCTCTTTATTTAGCTTGAGAAAATTACTATTCATCCAATTAGAAACACAAGTAAGACATTGTGTTAGTGAAACAACAAAGTCGGGGTCATCATTTGCTATTGATAAATGCAGCTGTGTGTCTTCAGCATAGCTGTGGTAACTCACATTGTGCCTCGAGATAATCTGACCTAACGGAAGCATGTAGATTGAAAAAAGCAGCGGACCCAGGATAGAGCCTTGTGGAACACCATATAGGATATCATGTGTCTTCGAGTTGTAATTACCACAACTAACAAAAAATTTTCTACCTGCCAGGTAGGATTCAAACCAATGTAAGACACTGCCAGAGAGGCCCACCCATTGACTAAGGCGATTTCTAAGAATGTTGTGATCAATGGTGTCAAATGCGGCACTCAGATCTAAGAGGATGAGAACAGATAAATGGCCTCTGTCTGCATTTACCCGCAAGTCATTTACTATTTTAACGAGTGTTGTTTCTGTACTGTGATTTGTTCTAAGACTGAAATTTATCAAGAATAGCATGTTTATTGAGGTGGTCATTTAGCTGCATAATGACTGCCTTCTCTAGAATTTTACTTAAGAAAGGCAGGTTAGAAATGGGTCTAAAATTTTCAAAAGCAGAGGGGTCAAGATTATTTTTCTTGAGTAGGGGTTTAACTACAGCAGTCTTAAGACAGTCTGGAAAGACCCCCGTATCTAATGATGAATTAACTATGTCAAGAATATTGTCAATTAGCACGCCTGATACTTTAAAAAAACTTGTTGGTATTGGGTCAAGGACGCAGGTGGAGGGTCTCAGTTGAGAAATTATTCTATGTAAATCAGGTAAATCTATCCTGGTGAAAGAATTTAATTTGTTTAGAACGGAGTACTGGGGCTTAGGATGATCCGCAGTGTTGGGGAGATAAAAATACATGAAAAATACATGTATATGAAAAATACAGCAATACCCTCACAGGTTTCACTGGAAGTATTTTGTAGGCATTCCTTTTTGTGTTACCTGGGTTTAGTAGACGATCAATTGTAGAGAATAAGATTCTGGGATTACTAACATTGTTATTTATAATCTTAGAGAAATAGCAGCGTCTGTCAAGACGGACTGTGTTATTGTATTCTGTGATTTTAACCTTCAATATCTCATAGTGGATAGTTAGTTTAGTTTTTCTCCATTTACGCTCAGCTCTCCGGCATGTTCTCTTTAAATCAGACACTCTTTGGGTCTTCCATGGTATAACAATGCTAGAAGATTTTTTAACTGTCTTTTCAAGTGCAACTATGTCACCTCTCAACTTAGGAGCTCTCAACTTAGTATTACATTTTTCCACCTTACTATTTACATTATCCTCGCTATTATAGTTAGCACTATAAACGGACTGATTGCTTAGAATGTTTGTAAGTTTTAAAGCTACTGATGAATCAAATAAGCGTTTTTTAACAATATGCTTGTCATGAATGGTTCTATCAATATTTCTATATTAAACAGTAAAAGAAAATGGTCTGATAGACCAATATTGATGACCTGCTTTACATCAACTTTTAGTCCTTTGGTAATTACTAAGTCTAACGTATGACCTGCTTTATATGAAAGCTGATTAACGAGCTGTCTCAAATCAAAAGTCCAGGAGGTTCATGAATTCTTTTACTTTTTGGTCACACTGATTATCGATATGAAAGTTAAAGTCGCCGACTATTAAGAGTGTGTCATAGTTCGTAATTATAATTGACATTAAGTCTGAAAATTCATCAAAGAAAGACGCATTAAATTTAGGAGGTCTATATACGGATAATACTAGAAAGTGAGAATCTCCATGAATAACAATGGCAAGATACTCAAAAGGACTTGAATTTACCAAAACTGACATCTTTACACTTTACGGGGATGTACATTTAAGAGTGAAGTCAGGAAGCACTTCTTTACACTAAGAGTTGTGGGACTCTGGAACAAACTACCGAGGCTTGGAGTTGAAGCAGAAAACCTTGACAACCTTTTAGAAGTATCTGGAGGAGATATTAGGACAACTCAGCTATTAGCTAAACAAACAAGCTTGATGGACTGAATGGTCTCCTCTCATGTAACAAATCTCTTATGTTTCTTATGTAACATAATGCAAAAGCTTTTCTGAAGTAAAGAGGGTGCTCTCTTTTAAGAAATGGAAACAGCACTCACAGTATATTTTGCGTCTGTCTTTAATTTAAGGAACTGATTTTCAGTTGCACCAACAGGCCCACAATTCACTGAATTCTTATCCATCTTATCAGATATTGAATGTTATATCTAAATTAATAGCGTCTTAAGGTTGTCATCTTGTGGTAAATAGTAACGTTAAAGGAATACTCCAACCAAAAATTATATTTTTTGTCACTTACCCCATGTTTTTTGTCGTCATGACAGAAAAACACGTTCAATCCCATTTGTTCGTAAAAAATGGAAATAGCAACGTTTCTGATATAATAGGCTTCAATGGGGACTACTGGGGGCAACCGTTGAATATCAGCAAAGAAGACAGGACTCTTGATGGAGTTCATAGAATGTGCTTGACTATGAAGCACTACTCTCATTTTACAGGAATATTTATTTATTTAAGTATTATATATTAAAGTATTTTTTTAACAATATTTCAACAAAAATACACGTGTGTTAGACATTGTTACCATGACTGGACAACTGATCTTTATATATAATACGCTACCGTGGCTGTCCATTTGTCTGTCCAGGATTTTAAATCACCTGCAGCTCACAAACCGTTTGACCCATTTACCATTTAATTTGGTACACATACACTACATGACATCTTCTATCTGCTTTCTGATGATTGACCTCCAAGGTTATTCCTCTTTTTGTTTTTATTTTATTTTATTGTAGAATCAGCTCTCGGCAGTGGCCAGCAGGGCGGCCATGTGGCGCATGTATATGGACCCCGTTCTCATCCCTATCACCTTTGCAGTCACCTCCCCTAGCTCTTCATATCTTAAATCATTCTTGAGGCAGACTGAAGACTTAAGTGCCAGCTTAAGTGAAAAATCAAGAAAAACATACTAAGTAATTGCAACACAAAAACTGACTTAATAAGTTTTAATGCGTTGTGAACGCCGGCCCCGGCACAGACAGACGGACAACATTTTTGCACCCAACACACTGTTTATTTTACTTTAGTGCACTCACAAAACCCCAGTGCCTCCAGCACTGATTTCCCCAAAGTCCAGGGCCCACAGTCTTTGTGCCTTCCTGGCCGCCTTCCGTCCTCTCTCTCCAGCTCAGTCTGCTGCCTCCCGACTTCCACCTCCTGACTGGAGAGAGGCGGCCCCTTTTATGGGGACCCGGATGAGCTCCAGCTGCTTCCCGGCACTTGATGTTGACCACACCCCTGTGTGGCGGAAGTGCCGGCCGCGCACCCGGAAGCCGTCCGTGCATCCCCGGTCGTCTTCCCCCCGGCACTTCCTGGTGTGGCGGAAGTGCCGGGCTCCCGGGATAATTAGGCACTGGGGCGCCGCCTGGCGGTGGCCACGGGTCCCTACAGGGCTGGGCTTCCAAGCCCTGTACCCGAGGCCCCCTGCATAACCAGGACGGACGCCCCCACTCGGTCTGGAGGAGGCACACGCCCTCCTCCGGTCCTCCAAGGCGTCCCGACTGGGCTCCAGCCCCGGCCGAGGACCAGATGGGAAAAACTGGCATCGGGGCGCCGCCTGGCGGTGACCATGGGCCCCTACAGGGTAGGGCTTCCATGCCCTCGACCCGTGGTCCCCAACAGAACCAGGACGGACGCCCCCTCGCGGTCTGGAGGAGGCACAAGCCCTCCTCACGTCCTCCTGGGCGTCCCGGCCGGGCTCCAGCCCCAGCCGGGGACCACAGCGTATAGATGCAGACGGAAGAGGAGAAGAAGCGTGCCGTTAGGATGGAGAAAAGAAGAGTTGCTCAGGAAGCAGCAAGCGCATCAACCTCTGAGCAAATGATTGCTAAACGAACAGAGAAAGAGTCTGAAAACTAGGAATGCTCAAGTCAAGTGTTTTCACTGCACGTTATCGTGCCATTACTGGTATTTAGATTATGTAACATACAGTAGGCAGCTTGAGATTTTTTTATAAATGTTTTAATAAGTTCATCAGTCCTTGTTGGCTTTTACAGATTGATTTTAAAAGTGTCTTTTTTGAATGTAGTATTTCCTCTCTATTATAAAAAAAAATCTTGGGAGGGAGACGAGACGTGATCTTCTCGGAAGACACTTAGACATCCCGTGAGACAAAAGGACAGCTGCTGTACAGACTTTTAAATGATTGATGCTCAGTGCGACAAGCAGAACACGCAGCTCGCCAGCAGCAGAAGCAGCAAGTCAGCAGATGATCCGACCGCATCTCCTTATTATGCGTTCAGCCCTCCCCCCACAATGCGAACAGCAGAGATGCAAAGTGGCAAAAGGACAGCTGTTGTTCAGGCTTTTAAATGAGTGATGCGCAGCATGACGAGCAAGTATGCAGCTCGCCAGCAGCAGCAGCAAGACAGCAGCTGATCCGACCATTCAGCCTCCCCTCCTAAACAACATGAGCAACGAAATACGCCCGGGGCTGGAAATAAAGGACAAAGAGAAGATGACAAAGTAGAACGTCGTAAAGAATTCAAAAATGTTGGTGCGATACACATGCACAGCAGGTGAGAGATAATGGAAATACGAAAATTCCAAAGTCTCAAAAAAAGGATAGGAAAGATTGTATTAGCACAAACAAACAGAAATTATAACTCGGTGAAATAATGCAACAGCAAAAAGAGATCTAATATATTGTTTGGATTTAAACTTTAAGTCAGAGACTTGTAGATTGTGTTGCCAGTGAGAATTAAAAGATTCCAAAAATGTTGTGAAGTCCCGTGAGACGGAGACTTTTAACATGAGATTCTTTAAAGTTACGCCCTACTTACAACCATTTTCAAACAAGACCACAGTCATCTAACCTCAGTCGTGTGAATGCTTTTGTCAGACACGCTTTCTGCGTTCTCAGCTCTTATAAATTTTATCAGGACCATAATTTTGTACGTTCTAGAAGACACGTCAATGACAAAGCGAAGAAGAAAGAGCATGGACAAACACTCGAGAAAGTCATTTTATTTATTAGAGAGAAAGAAACGATATTCACTTACAGGCAGTTATACGTTGCATTGTCACGATGTAAGTCCAAACACGGAATCAAAATTCAATGCGATCTTGAAGAAAAATGAATTCCAAATATTATTTTTACAAAAGTTTTAAAGTAAAAGTGAAAATAATACATATGTAACAATTCCAGTGAAAATAACAATATCTTGAAATTGTATATCCGGTAAACCAAACCCGGGGGTGGGTGAGCAAAGCGAGCAGGGGCTGGAGCCCCCTAGTATTAAATAAAACGATGTCCAAAACTATACCACTTCTCACATAACAGTAGGACTGCCACAAATGTCAGAGAGTAAATCAGGTTCAAATCTTTTAGGTTAATAAGTGAAACTAAAAGTTCATGTACATATCCTTTGTAACAGTTCATAGTTAAACTCCTTTGTAAATGCAAACAAAAGCAAATGAAACATTGGAATATAACTTTAAAAGTGTACAATGTAAATCAAAGAGGAGTATGCATAGACCATTCTCTGCCTATAGAGTATTTAGCAGCAAGCAATGCAACAGAGTGTTATAATACGCTAAAAGTCAGCATTTCAAAAGCTGAAGAAAATAGTATTTATCATGCAACCATGTAATATTATTTAAATAATTAGATGTTATTTTCATTGTTTATTTTTGGAAAAGCATTGGAAAATTGTTGGTGTCAAAGTACATACTGGAAACATTGTTACCTCAAAGAATGTTATTACTGTATTTTGTATGGATAACTATAATCATTTTGTGTGTTTAAAATTATAGGTGAGCTGGTCATGAAAATATGGAAATATGGATGGGGGTAGAAGATTCATTATCAACAACAAAAGGAAGTGCTCAGTGTCGCAGTAAGGGCAGTCTGATAGAAAAGGCTAAAAGGTGGTAGGATCTGGTGGAAAAAGAAGTAAAATATTTGAGATGTCCTCCGAAAATCAAAAAAAAAAAAAAAAATAATTAGCTAGAGAAGTGTGAAGCTGTATGACTTGGAAAGCATTGCGAAGCATTTGGCTAAGGCAAGCTGTGACAGGACTGCTGTCAGATAAATTCTCTTCAGGGAGCCCTGACGTTTAGTAAATGTACTAGGAGTTCAGTGAATCTGCTGTGAATTTTTAAATTGAAAGCTTTTTAATTCACATCTATAACTTTATGTTAACTTGGTGGGGCAGTTTTCTTTCACTTTAGATTCATTGTAAAAATAACTTTGTGAATATATTGTACTTGAAGTTCATTGTCTCTTTGCTTTATTTTATTTAGCATTAGAATTGCTCTATAATTGTATGTTTGATGGAGATTTGCAGTTTGGGAGGGTTTGCTCAGGATGGTGAGGGATTTAGAACAACATCAACAATTGCACTTTTACATAAAACCCTTCATATTTGTTATGGCTTACAACATTGACTGGACACCAAAAAAAACTAATTATAGAGCCAAAGTTCACATAGAAACACAAATGCAAAGCACGTGGCAGTATTGTAGGGATGTTGAGAAGGAGCTGGAAAAACAAAAAAAACTTGTGTGTGCTCTTATGTAAAATTTACTGTTGTGAGCCCCTGGTTGTTTCCAAAAATGAATATTGGGCAGGCATGCAGAAGGACCATATACATTCCATGTCCACTGTAGTCTATGGCCAGCTTGTCATCCTGGCCAGTACCCTCAGGTCGTCAGGTGGAGCTCTCCCTGCAGCATGGAGGTGCCCCGAATACCAGCAGGGAATTATGGACAATGGAGTTTTCCTTTACAGCCCTGCTGGATACCACAGGGGCCAACTGCAGGGAGGCCCAGAGAGTCGTATGTACCCTATAACCCGGAAGTATGTCTTAGGTAAATCGACAGGGAAATGATGTACTTCCGGGATGAAGAAGAGGACTTTTTATCTGATCTGAAGTGATAGGAAGTCACATGGACTGAAGGATTGGAAACATTTCTGGGTCAGGGAATATAAAAGGAAGATAGCAAATCCCAGACGTCGAGCTGAGTTGGGTGGAAGGGTAGCAAAGCGTCTGGGAGAGTTGGAGGTTTGTATTGATTATTGTTATTGTGGATTGGTTTATTTAGTATTGGAGAGGAGGGTGCTTTGTGCACTGTATATTAATAAAAATTCAACATATTGGACTTTTACCTGGTCTGACGTATTGTCTGAGGGTTCAAGAGGACGGTAGCACCCTCTATCTGTTACACCACCCAAGGAGATTTAGACCAAGTTCCTTTGTCTAAATTAACAAAATAAATAAAAAGATATTATACTCAGAGTGGTCAACAGGATGTTCTAAACCTAGGACACAATTACAACAAACAAGTCTGTGGTCTAAATAGACTCTTTCAATTTTATAATTACTTTTTCACACAGGCATTCTTCAAACCACAATTATACTTCCAAAATAACAGTATTCTTCCTCTTTTTTCATCTCCTATCCAAGTGAGCACTCACTTAATCCACTCCCAACTCTGACTCATCAGGCTGAGGAACGAGAGACCCCAGACCCGAGAATCCTTCTGGTATCACAAAAGCGTAGTTCAAAAGCTCTTCTGAGTCGGATGGATCTCCAAGAGAAGAGAGAAATTATCTCCCTGTAGCTCCCTTCAGTGGTTTCAAAGTACATTATTCGGGTGTCCTGCCTGGGAAAGGTACCAGCAGCCATCCCAGAGGTATGAATGATGAGTCCCAAAGCACATAGGTCCCAAAAGCACTTGCAAAAATGCCCACTAGAGTGGAAAATCTTGTCAAAAACACTGGCTAGAAGCAAATCCTAGGAATATTCAAAATACAGAATGAAGTGTCTAAAAACAAGTAAATCACTAAGCACGTTAATTAAAAAAAAAGCACAAGAACTCATCACTGCTATGCACATTTAAAATAAACCACCAGGAACAGTGGAAGACAGTTTATAGGGTGGAGCGCAGTTCTTGGTGGTGATTGGCAGGTGGCCCCGCATCTTTGGAGACCGCATCTTGGGAGACCACCCACAAAACATGTGGAACATAACGCAGACAGCTTACAACATAGACAAAATCAAAAATAAACAATTATACACATATTCAACATAAATTAAAGAATCAACAATGAACAAAAGAAAAATAAAACATGAAGAATCCTGGCTGAGTTATAACACCCAGCCCAGATGTCATTTCATCCATACTGTCTGTTACTCTCTCTCTCTGTCTCTCTCTCTCTCTCTCCATATATCTATTATATAAAAATATTTTGGGTCGAGCCGGGATCATCTCGGGGAAACATTTTGAAGTCCTGCAAGACTACTTGCACGTCATGCCCTACTTACAAACAATTTCTCTGAGACACTTTAACGTCCCACAAGACAAGGAAGTGAGGCAAAAGGACTTCGGCTGTACAGGCTTTTAAATGATCGACGCACAGCGCGACCTGCAGATCATGCAGCTCGGTAGCAGCTAACAGACATCCAGCAGCTAATCCATCCACCTCTCCTTAGCGTGCATT
>JANRMT010062828.1:127960-157411 GCA_026402145.1 Polypterus bichir lapradei | reverse complement strand
TCTATCTATCTATCTATCTATCTATCTATCTATCTATCTATCTATCTATCTATCTATCTATCTATCTATCTATCATCAGGCATGTGTGCAGTGGAATCGCCTCGACGGCTCTGGTAAGTTGATGAACAGAGGAATGATGCCAGGAGATCTTCTTTAGACCCCAGAGCAGGCAGAGGGACTGGTTTTTCACCAGCCAAGAATCATTTAAGTTTAAAAAAGAGTGTTGAGGCCACAGTGCACACTGCACCCCAACAATTGCACTCATGTCCGGCAAGTCAATTACACTCTGTATCTATCTAAAGCTAGCCATGGTATCTGTTGAAGGCAGGTAGAAGGTAGAAGAAGCTGACAAATATTTGATATTTCTGTTTCTTGTGTTATGTGTACCCTCAGGGTCTTTCCAATGCCTAACTTTAGTATCATTGTATGTCTCAGTCTGTCTTGGCCTGCATTTCCTCTCTCGATCATGTTCCTGTAACAAGTGTAAACCCTGTTTCTCAGACTTTTTGAGGGGTTTTGTTCACCTCCTGTCTGCTTTTTGGCTACCACCAACAGTTAGATGGGCTGCTGTGAAAGCAGCATTCATATTCTTGAGAATACCTTCCTCGCTTGAAGGTGATTCTCAGGCATTCCTAGGTATTCTTGTGGGGGCCAACCCTCCTTGCACTGCTCTTTATGTCCCAATCATAATTGACAGAGTAATCACAGTGAAACCAACCAATCAGGACAAAGCTAACCTGACCAATAAAATTGCAACACCCACATAAACATTAGCATTTTATTATATAGATCGATGTTTGAAGTGTCAAACAATTTATTATGCTGCTTTAACCAGACTAACACCTAATAATCTAAGATAAACCAGAATAGTGACATAGTGAGTTCTGCAATCTTACAACTAAAGAAATTACCAAACTTTTTTATTTCATTTATTTATTATGTATTTTAGAATTTTTAATTTACCAACTGTATTCTAATTATCTTTAGTTTGTTTGCTGTCAAAGTTATATTTACTATTTTTTACTTCATATTTGAAGAAAATCTGTAATTTGGCCAAGGGTGTGCAAAGTTTTGCATGGAACTCTATGTACCGCTGTGCAAAACTAGTTTTGAACCTGCTGGTCTAGGCGCTGATGTTGCCAAACTGCATAAGAGGTGAGAACACTTTGTGCCTTGGGGCTGAGGTTATCCTGTAAAATGGCACAAATTTAATAATGGCAGTATCCAAGATATATTTGTACAACATATAACACATCAGAGTTTGTTTTTAAGCAGATGCTGCAACATTATGGGTTGATTTTCTGTTCTGCCTGTGTTACCAGTGCCTGTGGTGGTGGCATAAGACATTTATATGGCTCTGTGATAAAAATTCAGAATGCATCCTTCCTTATCATTCATTTCCTCCAATGTCTCAAAAACTGAATATAATGTAATCTTGTTTAAAAGCCAAGTGTGTGTGACTCTATGTGTGTCTCCTGAAGTGCTGCCCAAAGTAAAAATATACAGTGTCTATAAAAAGTGTTCACCCCTTGTTAGTTTTCGTATTTTTTTATTGCACAACATTGAATCACAGTGGATTTAGGCGGGAACTGTTTGACACTGATCATCAGAAAAAGACTTTAATGACACTATGATCTTTACAAAGTGGTCTAAATGACTTACAAATATAAAACACAGAAAGTTGCAACATGAGAAGGGTACATGGAGATTATTTGCCACTTCGCATGCTATAGAAAGGACACATTTCATTGGGTAACTAAACAAAAGATTGCAAGCTCTGCTAAGGGAAGCCATAACAGTGATGTGCTTCAATTTCATTTAAACATTAGACGTATCAAGTCAATGTCATTTCTTGTTTGAGGTTGCATATTTACTCTCTAATACCCTACCATATAAACATAACCTCTGTTTTGTTTATCTTAACACTTTGAAAGTGAGGTACAAGCTAAGTCGTATCTCATTAAGCCTGCCAAAAAATGACTTACGAGAGAACTCATATCTCAGTATACATCCACTATAGATGCAGCCACATCTCAGTTACCTACTATAGTGCGGACATCTAGTGGAAAGCCACAGAATTATTTTTTGTTTATTTTGTGATATAATGCTATATATAAATCGAAAGTCCATAGTTATGTCGTTGTATAAAGCTCCTGATGTTTAGAAACAATGGATTTGTTTTCTTTATGAACATTTTAATGATAATGATGTGTTCAAGAAAGTGACAATCAGTTAGATTATGTGAAGCCTGTAGATAGATAGATAGATAGATAGATAGATAGATAGATAGATAGATAGATAGATAGATAGATAGATAGATAGATAGATCTTCTCCACCTATTCTACCCTGCCTGCACTCTCTTTTTCGCTTCTCTTCCACACTCCTCGTTAGTCTGTACTGTTGATCCCAAGTATTTAAACTCATCCACCTTCGCCAACTCTACTCCATGCATCCTTACCATTCCTCTGACCTCCCTCTCATTCACACACATATATTCTGTCTTGTTCCTACTGACCTTCATTCCTCTCCTCTCCAGAACATATCCCCACCTCTCCAGGGTCTCCTCAACCTGCCCCCTACTATCTCTACAGATTACAATGTCATCAGCAAACATCATAGTCCACAGGGACTCCTGTCTAATCTTGTCTGTCAACCTGTCCATCAGCATTGAAAATAAGAGAGGGTTCAGTGCTGATCCCTGATGTAATCCCACATCCATGATGAATGCATCCATCACTCCTACAGCAGACCTCATCACTGTCACAATTCCCGCATACATATCATGTGCCATTCTTACATATTTCTCTGCCACTCCCAACTTCCTCATACAATACCACAACTCCTCTCTTGTCACCCTGTCATATGCTTTCTCCAGGTCCACAAAGACACAATGCAAATCCTTCTGGCCTTCTCTATACTTCTCTTTCAACACCCTCAAAGCAAACATCACATCTGTGGTGCTCTTTCCTGGAATGAAACCATACTGCTGCTTATTAATCTTCACCTCCCTTCTTAACAACTGTGGTCTATGGCCGGCTTGTCATCCCAGCCAATACCCCAGGCCGCCAGATGGAGCCCTCCCTGCAGCATGGAGGTGCCCCGAAGACCAGCAGGGAATCTTGGACAATGGAGTTTTCATACACAGCTCTGCTGGATACCCCAGGGGCCACTAGATGGAGCTACAGGGAGGAGCAATGAATATCATTTGCCTTACGCCCCGGAAGTACGTCCGAGTCACATGGACAAGGGGAATGACGTGCTTCCGGGGTGAAGAAAAAGAAGAGTTTTGATCTGACCCGGAAGTGCTAAGAAGTCACATGGACTTGGGTTCAGAAGCACTTCCGGGTCACGAACTATAAAAGGACTGTGGGAGCTCCCAGACGGCGAGCTGAGCTGGGTGGAAGGGTGGCAACGCATCTGGGAGTGGAGGATTTGTTTATTATTGTGTATTGGTGTGATTTTATGAGTATAGTGGAGAGGAGGGTGCTTTGTGCACTGTGCTATAAAAATAAAGTCAACTTTTGGACTTTTACTTGGTGTCTGGAGTCTTGGACAGGGGTTCAAGGGAGCGATACTGCCCCCTATCTGTCACACAACCTACGTGCTCATCAAATGGTAATTTCACCCTGAGTTGAGAGTTGGTGCCTAATGCACTTCCTCATTTATCTTCAACACATCTGATGACAATGACAACATTTTTGGGTTCCAGCACCCCCTATCCCACCTCTTTCACCCTGGTTTCCTAATAAGCGGTTCCACAGCTATCTTGGAGCAGTTTAATTTTTGACTTTTTTTTGCTATCAATTATATTTTCACCAAATATATGGGGTTCACCTAATGGTGCCCCAACCCTTTCTGATTTCTATCTTGTCTTCTTTCTACAAGAGGCAATCACTCCAGAGTCAGAAAGAACTTCTCCAAATGAACTATTCTGGTGGAAGTAGCCATCAGAAGATGGGCACACTGCAGCCATAAAGGAATGGACATGGTCAGCAATAATACTCAGATAGGCTGTGGCATTTAAGTGATGCTCAGTTGGTACTAAAAGGCCCAAAGTGTGCCTAGATAATATCCCCCACACCATTACACCACCACCACCACCAGCCTGAACCATTGATAGAGAGCAGGATGGATCCGTGATTTCATGTTGTTGACATCAAAATCTGACCCTACCATCCGAATGTCACAGCAGAGACTCATCAGACCAGGCAATGCTTTTCCTATTTTCTGTTGTCCTGTGCAAATTGCCCCCTCAGTTGCCTGTTCTTAGCTGACAGGAGTGACAGCTGGTGTGGTCTTCTGCTGCTGTTTCCCATTTGCTTCCAGGTTCGACGTGCTGTGTATTTACAGAATAATAGACATACCTCTGTTGTAATGAGTGCTTATTTGAGTTACTTTTGTCTTTCTATCAGCTCAAACCAGCCTGACCATTCTGCTTTGACCACTGGCAACAACAAAGCATTTTGCCCAGAAACCTGTTGCTCACTGGATATTTTCCCTTTATCATACCATTCTCTGTAATCCTTAGAGTTGGTTGTGTGTGAAAATCCCACAGATCTGCAGACCATCTGGCACCAACAGCCATGTCATGTTCAAAGTCACTTAAATCTCTTTTTTTCCCCATTCTAATACTCAGTTTGAACTTCAGCAGGTCATCTTGAAATCCATTGAGTTCCTGCCATGTGATTGGCTGATTAGATATTTGCTCTAACAAGAATTTGAACAGCTGTACCTAATAAAATGGCTGGTGAGTGTATATATAAAGACTTCTTTATCAAACATTTATGGTGGCTGATGGTGGCTGCTGTTATGTTTCATCCAAGATTCCCCCCCAGCTAGAGTTCATTCAGTTGTTTTATGTCTGTTTTGTTAATTTTTACTCATGTTAATGTTACTTTTGTTAATTATTCAAATTACTCCTTTTTTTGTGAATTTATCTCTAAGCATTTCTCATGTGTCTTGTGCTTTGTGGGTAGTTCCCCAAGTGGTGGGACCACCTGCCCATCACCACCAGGGACTGCCCTCAGCCCTACAAAGGCAAGGGTTTCCCACAATTCCTGGCAGTTCATTTGAATGTGCTAGAGAGTCGGTAAGTGTTTATTGTGTCTTTTGTTTTGCTTATTGTGGTTTCTGGAATTTTTGACCATTTTGCTCTGTTTTTTGACTTTGCCGTTTTCCTGCTAAGATCTCATACCTTACCCCAAAGCAGTGTGTATTTTTGAGTCACATGCTATTTTTGAATGTATTAATTCAATAATGTTCATGATAATATTTTCATAATATAAAAGCACCTTTACAAATTTATTAAATATGCTTTGATTTGTCATGTTTAAATATTTATATACCAGTAATGGTGTACTGCACAATAATGTGCAGTGAATACACCCTAGCGGCCCACTTCTTCTCTTCTTTTGTCGGCATCTTTTCTTGTTAAAACTGATTAAGTCAGTGTCTGTGTTGCAATTACTTAGTACGGGTTCCTTAACTTTTCACTTAAGCTGGCACTTGAGTCTTCAGTCTGCCTCAAGAATGATTTAACATTTGAAGAGGTAGGGGAAGTGACGGTGAAGGTGGTAGGAAAGAGAACGGCACCCGTACACATGTGCTGTACAGCTGCCCTGCTAGCCTCTGCCGAGAGTTGATTCTACAATAAAATAAAATAAAAAGAAAAATAGGAATAACCTTGGAGGTCAGTCATCACCAAGAAAGTGGATAGTAGACGTCTATCTCGTGATCTTGTTCAAGAGTCATGGAGATGGGAAGGTGAGATCAACAGGCAGATTGAAGCTTTGGCAGTTCTTAAGCAGATGCTAGTAGTGAAGTAGGAAATGAGTATAACTACAAAGCTCCTGGTTTACTAGTCAGTTTTACATCACTGGTCCTGAGCTGTAGGTAATGACTGAAAGAATGAAATTAAAAGTGTAAGTGGCAGATGTGAGGTTTCTTCGTAGGGTGGCTGGGCTGACAGTTCATGATGGTGTGAGGAGCTTAACAATTTCAGAATAGATTTGCTGCTCCTCCAGATTGGCAGGAATTTAGGCATGTCTTGGAGATGCCCCCCTGGCAAGTCACCCCTTGAGATGATCCGGGTAATTCCCACTAGGTGAAGAACCAGGACATTCTGGAGGAATTATATCTGTTGACTAGCTTGGTAACACCTGGGAATTGCCAAAGAAGAGCTGTAATCTATTGCCGAGACAGAGATGTCTGGATGGACCTACCTGACCTGATACCATTGCAGCCCTCACCAGGAAAAGTGAGATGAGATGATTAAAAATTTTTTATTTGGAAAGCACATTTTAATTCCATTTATTCATCTCTTATTCGGAAAGTACTTGTCCAGTTCAGAATTATAGAAATCCAGAACGTATTCACACACATTTATTCATTGTATTAGTTTTAACATCAGACCACAGCAGAGACTGAAAGTCAAACACTGTGTGTATGTCATTCGTATTTAAACCTGCTACCATTTTAATTATATACAATAAACCTTGATAGGCTAAGTGGGTATTTAGCAGGTAACTTTCACAATGCTGTTGGGAAATATACACAGAATGAAATTAAAAGTTCATGCATAGTTTCGTAACCTCTTCTTTCAAGGTGTTTGTGGTTAATCAGACCCTCTGATTGCTTTGGTTTGTCTGTTAGTCCAAATCAGTCAATAACAAAGTTATCGTAGTAATGTAGGTTTCTATTAACTATTCAAAGTTTATTGAAAAGCCTCTATCTAATTTACTCATTGAAGGTGAAAAATAAAAACCTTATGCAAGAACATTTTAAAAAATAATTTACTAAGATTTGTATTTGTAATGATCTAAATTTTACATTTTAAACGGAGGGTCACAAATGCAGTGACCTTAACTTAAACTCCAAAATCTCATAAGACTGTTGACAAAAAAAAAAACAAAACAAAACAGGAAGCAAAAACCAAAAGAGATGCCGTGCCTTTAATGTTCACATTTACTCGGTAACACATGTTAAGTTATCCTTACCCGAAAGTCACTACAGAAGATGAGCAAAGCAGTGATGCCGAGAAACATAAAACCACAAGGCATTCAGAACAATTGCTTCTGTAACAGGTTGTCGGTCCTTTCATGGCAGCTCACTTGTGAAAGAGAATGAGCAAAGTCAACATTTGTGGAGTTCACTATTTACATCTTTACTAAAACAAAAAAAAATTGTTTTTGCTTCAATAAATTATTGTATTAATTTAGGATTACTATCATGAACATGCTTTAATCTTCTTCTTATTTTGGCTGCTCCCATTTAGGGGTTGTCCATCTCCATCTGTCTCTGTCTTTTACATCTTTTACTGCCACACTGACTGCCTTCATGTCCTCCCTCACCACATCCATAAAACTCCTCTTTGTTCTTCCTATTTTCCTCTCGACTGGTGATTCCATCCTCGACATTCTTTCCCCAATGTACCACTCATCTCTCCTCTGCACATACCTAAGCCATCTCACTCTAGCCTCCCTCACTTTGTCACCAAACTCGTATACTTGTGTTGTTTCTCTAAAATACTCATTCTTAATCCTGTCTACCCTCGTTACTCCGAGTGATAATTGCAGCATCTTCTACTCCGTCTCTACCAGCACTGCCTCCTGTTCTTTCGTCAGTTCCACCATCCCCAAACCATACAACATACTGTAGCTGACCACACTAATGTTTTATAGACCTTCCCTGCCACTCTTACAGGTACTCTTCTTTCACAAATCACTCTTGACACTCTTCTTCACCCAGTCCACCCTGCCTGCACTCTCTTCTTCACCTCTCTGCTGCACTTTCTATTCCTTTGAACTGTGGAACCCAAGTATTTAAAATTGTCTACATTCATTACCTCTGCTCCTTGCAGTTGCACTCTTCCACCACCTTCCCTGTCATTCACACACATGTCTTACTCCTACTGACTTTCATTCCCCTTCTCTCCTGTGCGTACTGCCACCTCTCCAGGTTTGTCTCAACCTGCTCTCTATTCTCAGTACAGATCACAGCGTCATCCACGAATATGTTTGACCTCAAAGTCTCCATCACCATTGCAAACAGGAAAGGGCTCAGAGCCGATCCCTGACATAATCCTATTCTCACTTTGAAACAGGCTGTCATTCCAACTGCACACCTCACTGCAGTCTCACTGTCCTCTCGTACATATCCTGCACCACCTTAACATACTTTTCTGCTACTCAAACAGTACCATAAATCCTCTCTTGGCATCCTGTTATAAACTGGCTCTTAGAGAAAGTGTATATTTCACACTCAGAACATGCACGCGCACGCATCTTGGCTGACATGTGTTCTCAGTGCTCATTTGACGCATCTGCTGAGCACGTCCTCAGAAATTAACGCAACGTGTACACGAGTTGCAGTACTAGAAAAAAGTCAGGGGGGCAGTGTGATCAAGTTGGAAAGTGACGTCAGAGTCTCTGTTTACTATCTACATGTGACAGAAAGCTGCTTTGCAGACCCTACAGGACCGAGGTGCCTTCTTTGATGTTTGATGAATGGTTTGATGTGGTGAAGCAAAATGCCGACCTACAAATGTGTTCATGGTGCTTTTATATTCAAGTTTCGCATATTCACCAATGTAAAAGTATCACATACCATCTTCTGTGCTGTTTTTATTTTTTTTTTTGCACCTTTACAACAGCATCAGAATGTACAGTAGCGTATTTGAGCCACAGAGAAATAAACTAAAGACAAGATGAAAAGGTTTTTTTGTGATTAAAGTGGAAATTTCGACTTTAATTTCAAAATGTCCACTTTAACCTTTGTGGCACGCGGCTGGGGGTGGTACCCAGCCGGGACGCCCAGGAGGACTGGAGCAGGGCTTGTGCCTCCTCCAAACCATGAGGGGGCGACCGCCCTGGTTGTGTTGGGGGCCACGGGTGCAGAGTTGGGAAGCTCAACCCTGTAGGGTCCCGTGGTCACCGCCAGGGGGCGCCCCGATGCCTTGGGAGACCTGGACCTCAGCACATCCGCCACACCCGGAAGTGCTGGGGGGAAGAGGATCAGGGACACCCTGAGGACTTCCGGGTACACAGCCGGTGCTTCCGCCACACGGGGATGTGTCCGCGGAGCCTTATCGGAAAGCACCTGGAGCCCATCCGGGGGTGAATAAAAGAGACCGCCTCCCTTCACAGAATGGCTGGAGTCGGGTGGAAGAGGACGGAGCTTGGAGGAGAGGAGTGGAGGCGATCTGAAGACTGTGACAGGCATTGTGTTGGCCAGGACTTAAAGGGGTGATTGGTGCTGAGGCACTGGGTTTGTGCAGTTAATTGTATAAATAATTGTAAATGAACGTGTGTGTGGTGATCAACATCATGTCTACCTGTCTGTGTCCGGGCCCTAACCCCACATCTTGTACTTTACTTTATAATTAAAGTAGACCGTCGTAAAAGTCATCTTAAAACCGACCCAGTTGTTAATCACTATGTGCTGTTGTGGCGTCTTTCTGAACTGACAGCAGCAGCAATTAGCATTTGCCACACAGAACACATTCAATGTATGATATTCCAGCTCTCTGCACATTTAGAATCCTTAGATTTATACTTGATATCACTTTCATGATGAAATGCATTAAAGTATGTATATTGCATTTTACAGATAAATCATTAACTTAATTTAAATAATGAATGCTGTTTATAATTACACATGTGGAGGTGGCATGGTGGCAGAGTGGTAGAGCTGCTACCTCGCAGCAGGGAGTCTTGTTGCTGGTGTTCCCTGCCTGGAGTTTGCATGTTTTCCTGATGGGTTTCCACAGCGTGCTCTGGTTTCCTTCCAAAGACATGAAGACTTGGAGATATGGTGACACTAAAATGACGCTAGTGTATGTGAGTGCTTGTATTCACCTTGCGATGAGCTGATGCCCCATCCAGGGATTGTTTCTGTCTCATGCCCAATGCTTGCTGGAATGGGCACATTGATGGATGTAATCATTAAACATCCTTTGTAGAGATATTGTGGCAAGGTGTCCTCAGATTTTAATAGATGTTTCAGGCAATTCACAACACAGGGAAGCTGAATGTTATCTCACCATCATGATACCTTGCACCGCCACCTGGTGGAATCTTCCAGATTTACGTAAAGTACGCTCTGTGACAGATAGGGGGCACTATTGCTCCCTTGAACCCTTGTCCAAGACGCCAGACACCAGATAATAGTCCAAATACTTGACTTTTTATTCACAAACAGTGCAGAAAGCACCCTCCTCTTCACAATACTCATAAATAACACAATAATCCACAATAAACAATAATCCTCCACTCCCAGACGCGTTGCCACCCTTCCACCCAGCTCAGCTCGCTGTCTGGGAGCTCCCACAATCCTTTTATCCTACCTGACCCGGAAGTGTTCCAATCCCCAGTCCACGTGATTTTCTATTGCTTCTGGGTCAGATCAAAAGTCCTTTTCTTCACCCCGGAAGCACGTCATTCCCCTTGTCCATGTGACTTGGACGTACTTCCGGGGTGTAGGGTAAATAAACACTGTTCCTCCCTGCTGTGCCTTCTAGCGGCCCCTGTGGTATCCAGCAGGGCTGTAAAGGAAAACTCCAATGTCCAGAATTCCCTGCTGGCATTTGGGGCACCCCCATGCTGCAGGGAGGGCTCCACCTGGCGGCCTGGGGGTATTGGCCGGGATGAATGGCCGGCCATATTCCACAGTGTACAAGTATAAACAGTACAACACTTGCGTAGCAGTAGTGTCTGCTGGAGCACATGTTGCATTACGTGGATTATAAACCCACCCAAAGTCCACAAACACACAATGCAATTCCTTCTGACCATCTCTGTACTTCTCCATCGCCTTTAACATACTCTTTCCTGGCATGAAACCATTGCTGTTCACAGATTGTCACCTCTACTCTCAGTCCAGCATCCATCACTCTTTCCCAAATCTTCATGGTGTGGCTGATCAACCATGAACACACTTTAGTCATT
The DNA here is from genome assembly GCA_026402145.1 of Polypterus bichir lapradei. NCBI lineage: Eukaryota > Metazoa > Chordata > Cladistia > Polypteriformes > Polypteridae > Polypterus > Polypterus bichir. The sequence continues at coordinate 146,467 of JANRMT010062828.1, read as the reverse complement.
AACCTAAATATTTCTGTTTTTAGAGTTTGTGACAGATAGGGGGCGCTATCGCTCTCTTGAACCCCTGTGCATGACTCCAGACACCAGGTAAAAGTCCAAATGATGACTTTATTAAATTGCCACATTGCACAAAGCACACTCCCCTCCACTATACTCATACACAAACCAATAACTACAATAATAAACAATCCTCCGACTCCCAGACGCGTTGTCCTCCTACCACCCATCTCAGCTTGCCGTCTGGGAGCTCTCACTGTCCTTTTATATTCCCTGACCCGGAAGTGTCCCCAATACCCAGTCCATGTGATCTTGTATCACTTCCGGGTCAGGTAAAAAGTGCTTTTCTTCACCCCAGAAGCCCGTCGCTCTTCCTTTGATGAACTTCCGGGTCATAGGGCACAAATAAGTCTTTGGTCCTCCCTGCAGCTACCTTTTGTGGCCCCTGTGGTATCCAGCCGTGTCTTGTATAAAAACTACATAGTCCATGACTGCCTGCTGGTTTTCGGGCACCTCCATACTGCAGGGAGGGCTCCATCTGGCGGCCTGGGGGTATTGGCCGGGATGACAAGCTGGCCAATGATCACAAGTTATTACGCCATGACAGTGATATTGACAGCTGGATCAGTTTAATCTGTGTGGTCTTCCTAGGGACTTCAACTTCATCCCTCACTTTATGATGTCTGCTCCACCGTCTTTGTGAGCAGGCTGTGATGATGTTTATGAAAATTTTACTGCTCAATGGTTAATCTTTGATAGCTCAGGAGACTTAAAAGAGATTCTTATTTGGGTTTAGTTAAGGATCATCTTTGTCACAGATGTTTCTCCTAGAAATCTTTAGAAGAAATAACTTTAGACAAAAAAGAGACAGGAGATACAACTGAGGTAAAAGAAGTCAAATTGAGAATTTGGTTTAGAAAACAGGTTAGGCTTTGTGAGATGTCTTTCTAGTCTTGTTTTAATCTCTTTCAAGACTTCATACTTATTGTTGGACTAATGCCTTTATCAAAAGTGACTTACACCATTTGATAGGTTACATTTCTTTCTGTTTTTTTTCCAATAGGAGCACAAATAGAGGAAGTGATTTGCTCATGGTCACACAGTGACAAACAGGATTTGAACCCACAACCTTGAGAGTTTTAAGCCCAAAGGCTTAATCACAAAGCTGCATACTTTTCTTCCAGACTGAGTGTGATCTAATTTGAGCACAGCAATATAAATTACAGCAATTATTAATCAGAAACAAAGACAACAGTTTTGTAATCATAATGTTTTATTATCACAAACAACTGTCCATACATTTCACCATATATTATTGAACACTCAATTCAAACACTTTCAAATTGCAAATATAAAAAAATGTTAAGACACTACCTGCAAAATTTGAGCCCTTGTGTGATCTCTGTTGAAACTTAAGATGAGACACTGATGACAATACCGGGGTATGTTTTTTTACAGGAGAAAATCCTGAGAAGCATGAGACAAAAGAAACTGTCTCCGTTTTATTTCTTTCTGATCTTATTGTTGACCAGGAGAAACCAAAGAAGATATTAAGGAGATCTCTTTTTTGATTTTTCATTCCTATGGAAGTGCCTTCCTCCTGGGCATCAGTTGTTCGCTGTACAGTCATTTCAATCTCAGTCACTGTTGCTTGTAACTCATTCAGAGTCCTCATAGAACAATCTAGAAGAGAACAGGCCATTCAGCCCAACAAAGCTCGCCAGTCCTATCCACTTATTGTCTGTGGTTTTCTGTGCAAAGTAAAACTTTCCAATGTTTGTGCAAAATTTACCCTTAACAAGTTTCCAACTGTGTCCCTGTGATCTTGATGAACTCATTTTGAAGTCACAGTCTCAATCCACTGGACTGATTCCCTTCATAATTATAAACACTTCACTCAGGTCTTCTCCTAATCTTCTTTTGCTTTAACTATAAAGGCTCAGCTCTTTTAATCTTTCCTCATAACTCATCCCCTGTAGTCCTGGAATCAGCCTAGTCACTCTTCTCTGGACTTTTTTTCTGTGTCCTTTTTGTAGCCTGGAGACCCAGACTGCACACAGTACTCCAGGGGTCTTGGTGGTCTCCCTCACTTGTCTTCTTTTTGCTCAATAACTCACTTTTTAAAGATTGTCTGCACTAGCAGATTTTCAGCTGTGCCATGCTCTTTTTATTTCTGAATGGTTCATTTAACTGGACTCGTTGGGATTTTCAGTGACTTGGAGATTTTCCTGTCTCCATCTCCTGACTTTTTACCAGAGTTGCTCTGAGTGTTCTGTTCTCTTCATTGTGTAAATTCGGCCCTCATACTGACTCACCACAAGATGGTCCTTCCACATCAGACGCATTTACACTACAATCAATTGAAACCCAGGTTATGTACGAATAAGTAGGAGGCATTCAGAGGCTCTTGTAGTGTCGATCATTCCACCCTGAGCTGAGAGGCGAAGCACAGACCAGAACCTCAAAATATTAAACACTGTCACACACGTGCATATGGGAGGCAGCTAAAGTGCTTGAATGAGTGTAAGTCTGAGCCAGACCGGGATGTGGCAGAGTGCACTGATTTATTTTCTCACTTTTCTGCTGACCGTTCACAGGAAATTCCACCTGGCCACTCTGATGTCATTTCCAGGTCCGAGCCTATGGATGAAGACCCTTCCGGTCCTGGCCCCTTAGACGTCACTTCCTATACTGGCCTTTAAAAGCCTCCACCTTTCCCCTATCCCCTCAGTTCTGTTTTGGACTCTGATTTGCCAGGAAATAATATACGGGTGGCTGCCCCAAACCTTGCTATGGCTCTTTGTCGAGTTTTTGACAGCACCCATAAGGTCACTTTTTGTAATGCTTCCCAGACCTGCCTGTTGCTGCAGTGAAGACTAATATTGTGTTTCATTTGAAGTGGGAAGTCAGAATTTATGAGTTCCTAGTGGAAATTTTCAAATAGAATGGCCTCACATGTCAGATTTCCTACTCGGAAACTCAGAGCTGGCCTATCAAATACAAGATTGCCCTACTTCAGATCATGAAGTCAATCCAAAATGGTGGCGTACATGACAAACTTTTGTGAAAGCTGTAGCATTATACCGTTTGTTAGCACGTCTGTCTATTTGTGTCTCATTAAATCAGTCGTACACACAATACTGTCCAATGTCTATCTGTGGATATGTTGCTACCATGTAATGTATTGCTATCAATTGCTATTTATTCCAATGAAGCAAGCAACAAAGGTTTTCCTGGAAGTGTCCATATTGCTTTTCTAAATGTTTTACAGGAACGGTGGTCAATTTGGAAATTATGTCATTCCCAGCTCTTACATTCGACTTTAGAGTTTAATGGAAAGCAGCAATAAAACCCTCCAATTAACATCATGGAGGTGGTCAGTGATGGGCTCATGTCTGTGAATGATGCATTTCTTTAATTTAGTAACCTGTAAAAGACTGGGAGTATCACTGAGCCCCAAAAACCTGGACACAACTGGCACACACAGTCATGGGTTCAAATGTAACGATTTTATTCTATCCAGTATCTTTTCAGGCCCTTCCAGAATCCTCTGCACAGCACACTACAATAATAAAGACCTTCCTTCTTCTCCACCCTACTCGTCTAACTCCAAGCTAGTGTTGTCCTCTGTCTCCCAACTCCAATTCCTCGAGATAAGTTGGAGGGCTCCCTTTAAGCCAGACCCTGACAGTACTTTCGGTGTTTGGACAAAGTCTGAAGGAGTTCAGGCAGAAGTGTCATGAAGTAGGAATGGTCCATCCCTGTAGTTCCTCCTGGAGGCATCCATGATACCCAGCAGGGCTGTCTTACTGGACTACGTTTCCCAGCCTGCCCCTTGGTTTGGAAAATTGACACATGGATGCCACCCTCTACCATTTTGGGGGAGCAGATATTGCAAACAGGCTAACTCTCCCAGTCCTTCCATTATTTTGGCCTCATTTCCTGGTCAATCTGGTCGGGACACCAGTCCATCATTGGTCTTCTACTTTGGCATCCTTTCCTTGCAAGGGGCCACCTTTTCTCCTGGATGGACAATAAGATATGGGGATCACCGGCTAAGACCCCAACTCTTTTTCTGACATTTGCGTATGTTACGGCCCAGATGGGTGATCTCCATGAAACTAATTCTGTGACTTCTCCAACCAATTGGCACCAGCAGTAATGATTTAGGTGTGTTGTTCTTAAAGGGGTGAACACTTATGTTTTATGTTAGTAATTCATTCAGACCACTTTGTACTGATCAGTTCCCACTTTGACTTTAAAGAGTCTTTTTCTGCTGATCAGTATTAAAAATGGCAAAGTAAATCCAATGTGATTCAAATTTGTAGAAAAATAAAACATGAAAACGTCCAAAGGGTGAACAATTTTTATAGGCACTGTAGGTTCAGCACAAAAATACACATTTATATTTATACTTAGGTTCATTTAAAACATGGTTCTTCATTTTCTAAATAATTCAAGAATATAAATAACGTGTTAATAGTTTATTGAAAATGTTATTAACACAGCAAAAAATAATAAAGCCAGAAGCACATCAAGTGTTACTGGTATAATTTGTGAAGAAAAAGTAATAAAGCCAAACGCATGTCAAGTATTACTGGTATAATTTGCGAGTAACATTCTACTACCATCTGGGCATCTTTGAGGTTGTGTAATGTAACAGTTTAAATGTCATTTAGTTTAAAGTTTAAGCTGATAGACGCCTGGCCAGTAAACAGAGGTGTGTGTGCTTTTGTGTGCATTAATGCTTTCTGCCATCTGCTCTTCATTAGCCTGTTTTCTCTTGTACGCATTAGTCTAATTTTAACAACTTTGAATTACATAATTAATCAGTGTTCCTTTTTGTTTATAATATCCATCCAAACATTTTCTCACCCACTTCAGGGTTTAGAGGAGCTGCATTGAGCATATTGAGTTAACGGTAACACTTTAATTTAGGTACTGCAAAAAGGCAGCTACAGTGCCCTCCATAATGTTTGGGACAAAGGCTCACTTTTCTTGGATTTCCCACTCTGCTCCACAGTTTAAAATTACAAATAAAACAGTGCATAAGGCAGACTTTCATTTAAGGGAATTTGCATACATTTAGGTCACAAAGCACTTTTTCTACATGGTCCCCCCATTTCTGGGCACCACAATGTTTGTGACACAGCAGTAGAAGGTCTATTAAAGCCATATTTAGGACTTTGTCTCATATCCCTTGTATGCAATGACTGCTCAAAGTCTGTGATTCATTGACATCACCAGGGTCTTCTCTGGTGATGCTCTGCCAAGCCTCTAATGCAGCTCTCCTCAGCTCCTGCTTGTTTTGGAGGCTTGTCCCCTTACATTTTCTCTTCAGCATATGGAAGGCCTGCTCAATTGGATTGAAATCAGGTGACTGACTTGGCCATTCAAGAATTTTCCATTTTATTTTAGCTTTGATCAACTCCAGTGTTGCCTTAGTAGTATGTTTGGATCATTATCTCGTCGTACGATGAGTTTGGAGGCATTTACTGGAACTTGAGCAGATCAGATGTTTCTTTACACCTCAGAATTCATTGTGCCACTGCCGTCAGCAGTTCCGTCACCATTGAAGAGAAGTGTGCCAGGACCTGTGACAGCCATACATGCCCAAGCTATAACACCCCCACAATGTTTAACAGATGAGGTGGTCTGCTTTGGATCTTGGGCAGTTCCTTTTGATCTCCACACTTTGCTCTTGCCATCACTCTGCTCAGGTTCATCTTTGTCTTGTCTGTTCATAATACCTTTTCCCAGAATTCTTCAGGCTCTTTCAGTCTTATTTCACAAGCTGTAATCTGGCCATCCTGTTTGTGTGGCTAACTCGTGATTGTCATCTTGCAGTGTGACCTCTGTATTTCTGTTTATGAAGTCTTCTGCAGACTTTAGTCTCTGACTTACAGACATCTACCCCCTGAAGACTGTTTCTGGTCTGTCAGACAGGTGTTTGGGGCTTTTTCTTTACCATGGTGAGGATTCTTCTGTTATTAGCAGTGGAGGTCTTCCTTGGCCTACCAGTTCCTTTGTGATTACTGAGCCCACCAGTGAGTTCTTTCTTCTTCATGATGTTCCAGAGAGTTGACTTAGGTGATCTTAAGGTTTTACTAATGTCTCTAATGGTTTTATTCTTCTTTTTCAGCCTCATAATGGTTTATTTGAATTTCATTAGCACAGCTCTTGTCCTCATGTTGAACAATGGCAACTACAGACTCCAAAGGGTAGAAGCAAGCCGAGGTATCTTATGAAGCCATGAAACTCACCTAAGGAATCACAAACTCTTGTGATGCCAATTGTCAGAAATGTGTGCAAATCTCCTTAAATGAAAGTCTGCAATGTGCAATTTAATCACAATGTCTGAATTATTTGATTTGTAATTTTAAACTGTGAAGTGGTGAGGGTTGTGGGTTGGAATCAAGGAAAAAGTTGTCTTTGTCCCAAACATTATGTACTACTCATGTACTCTTTCTGTATGTACAATGCTTGTCATTAAAGAAGAATTTGTATAAGTAAAGGATTTATTTATATTAAGCAAGAAAAGAACAAAGGGAAAATTATGACAAAAAAAGGCAAAATGGCAATCCATTGGGGTGCCTGAAATGGTAATCCGAGTCAAACAAGTCCAGTCCATAAATAGTTAAATCAAATAACCCACAGCAAAAATTCACAATAATCGTATTGAACATCTGTATGGCAGGGTGATGAGAAAGAAGCCCTTTCTGCACTCACGCCACAAACAGAGTCGCTTCTTGTATGCAAATGCTCATTTGGACAAGCCAGCTTCATTTTGGAACAAAGTGCTTTGGACTGATGAGACAAAAATTGAGTTATTTGGAAATAACAAAAAGCGCTTTGCATGGCGGAAGAAGAACACAGCATTCCAAGAAAAACACCTGCTACCTACTGTCAAATTTGGTGGAGGTTCCATCATGCTGTGGGCCTGTGTGGCTAGTTCAGGGACTGGGCCCTTGTTAAAGTCGAGGGTTGGATAAATTCAACCCAATATCAACAAATTCTTCAGGATAATGTTCAAGCATCAGTCACAAAGTTGAAGTTACACAGGGGTTGGATATTCCAACAAGACAATGACCCAAAACACAGTTCGAAATCTACAAAGGCATTCATGCAGAGGGAGAAATACAATATTCTGGAATGGCCGTCACAGTCCCCTGACTTGAATATCATTGAAAATCTATGGGATGATTTGAAGCAGGCTGTCCATGCTCGGCAGCCATCAAATTTAACTGAGCTGGAGTGATTTTGTATGGAAGAATGGTCAAAAATACCTCCATCCAGGCAAAGAAAAGAAATTCTGTATGCTGATTTATTTGTGCTTTGTGTTGTGTATTGTGCTGTTTATATGGGATACGTTTGGGAAGAGTTTTCCACATCTAAATAAAAGCCATGTGTGTTGCTGGACTTGCATCTGCGTCTGTCTGTGTCTGGTTTGGGGAGCTGGTGCGCCCCCTAAAGGCCACAATATCTGTGTATCACATTTGTGCAGTTAACTGTTGCAGAGAAATTTTAGGTTGTCAGCCTGGGCTCATGGACATCAGACACAATTAATTGTTTAAATAACTGATGAACATGTGATTGAGGAATTTCATGGTGACCTCAGGGTCATCATGATCTGACCCTATCCAATAAGGTTGTCACCAAGACAGAATGGTCACTGGTATAGCACAGAACAGGTGACAGAACAAACAGAGCTCTCACTTTAACAGAACACTTGAGGTCCTAGTGTGGTTGGCAAGAACTGCAATGTAAGATCTGTTTATTGCTAAGCATGCTCTGGATGGGGACACCCTGAGGACACAAGAATAAGTGGGAAGGCATGAGGAATGGAGAGATGACTGTTAGCCACAAGGAGACCCTGAAAGGAACTGTAGAGCCCTAGCGTCCTGCTGTCTATTCAGAGGTATGGAGTCCCTATGAAGTCTCCTGTGCCTAACTCTTTCACTAGAAGAGATGTAGAAGAAGAGAGGTGTAGAAATGGCTGAGCCAGATGGAGGACAGGCATTCCATTAAGAAGGGTCTTCAACTTGATAATATTGGAATACTTACTCTGCAGAAATTTGTTTGAACAAATTTCCAATTTAAATTAGACTGCTATCTCAGCTAAGCTGTTTTGTTTTGCAGATTCTCTCGTTTTTGTGTCAATCCAGAAATTCCAAATTAGGTTTATTTATTCTTTATGGTAATTTAACAGCCACTTGGGTTTTTTTATTAACAAGCATGAATACCTTTTGCTGAGCCACCTTTAAGGTTTCATGAGTTTATGTTTTATCATAAGTTGGATATTCAAGTATACTTCATTAAGTACACCCGTCTACACAGACAATGCCTATAAAAAGCATTCGCCCCTTGGAAGTTTTCACATTTTCTTGTTATACAACATTTAATCAGTGGATTTAATTTGGCTTTACTGACACTGATCTGCAGAAAAAGACTGTTTAGCATCAAAGTGAAGACAGGTCTCTGCAAAATGATCTAAATAAATTGTAAATCTAAAACATAAAATAATCTATCCCATAAGTAGTCATGTCCTTTAATATGACACACTTAAATCACTACTGGTGTAGCTATAGTTCAATACAGACCATGTGTCTGGAGTTTAAACTAAATGCACCTGATCTGAAAGGACCAACTTATGGTGAGTCAGTATTGTGGCTTAACCTACACAATGAAGACAAAAGAACACTCCAAGCAACTCCGTGAAAAGGGGATTGGAGGGAGACAGATATAAGAAAATATCCAAGTCACTGAATAGCCTTTGGAGTCCAGTTAAAGCTATCATCAAGAAATAGAAAGAGTATGACACAGCTGTAACTCTGCCTAGAACAGGTGTCACACACGTACAGCTCAGGGACAGCTGCAGGGCTCTGGTGGTGGTATCTCCTCTCCTAATGCCTCTTCTCCTCCTCCATCTACACACCATATGATTGACAGGTCTGCCACCACTGACATCACTTCCAGTGTCTGTCCCCCTGGATCCACCTCTTCCCGCCTGGCCTATACTTAACTAGAAGCATTTGCCATCTTGGAGCATTCACTCTTGAGACTTATGTCATTGAAGATGTTTTTACCCTTCCTAAAGTGTTTATACCTTAAGCTTTCTTTCAATTATACAGGGTTTTCCAGCTTCTTCCGCAACTCTTTATGCTTGCTTGTGCCTTTTCTTCGGACAGGATGTTCACAAAAACTGTCTGATCATGCAAGATGGTGATGGTGGCCATCAAGAGACCTATGAGAACTCTAAAGGAGTTACAAGCTAAAGTGAATGAGACTGGAGAGACTGTGTAGAAAACAACTGTTGCCCAGGTGCATCGCCAGTCGCAGCTTTATGGGAGAGTGGCAAAGAGAAAGCCACTTGCAGAGTGTTCTTTTGTCTTCATTGTGCAGTTTAGCCCACCATATCTTCCAGATGAGGTGTATTTACATTACAGTTCTCAGTATCCCTAGACAGGCAATCTCCGTTCAACTGACTCTATAACTTCAAAAACCAGTTGACTGCACCAGTTTGTCATATTAAAGGGGTGAATACTTGCGTGATTAGTAATTTTGTGTTTTATATTTGTAATTAATGTAGACCACTTTGCAGATTTTCGTTTTTAATTTGACACTGTCATGTGCGTGCATGGGGGACAGCTTGTGGACTTGGGTGTAATTACCTGCTGAACCAGGGGTTGGCACTGTGCTCTAATCCTTTCTCTCATTCTTTCAGTGCAGACTAGCTGAGCAATGACTCTACCACCAACGACATCGCTTCCTGTTTCTGCTCTCCTGGACCTGACCTTTCCTGTCTACACTCCATATAAACCGGCACTGGATTTCCATTCCTCAGTTCTGTTCTGAACTCATGTCTGTAAAGATGTGCTTTATTTCTTTGTCTAATCTTCAGATATACAGTACAGGGTTACCAAGGTGGTACCCCCAAGCCTTTTTCTGTGTTTTGTCTCTCTTATTAACAACATTAAACAGTTTTGTTTTCTGTTGATTAATTTCAAAAATGTCAAATAAAATCCACTGTCATTCCTAACCTAAGAGGGTTACACACAATAGATGATTGTCCTTTTATTATGTGATTTTCTCTATGCCCCACAACTCTGTTTGGATGGACACATGACATACCATTTCAAGTTATACACAGTGAAAACAGACAAGTCTACACAAAGACAAAATTGTGTGGACTGTTCTCTGGATGATTGCAGTCTTACTTATTGATATCAGAATGCCACCATTTTATCTGTTTTATCACTTTGTTATTAATAAACCCCGCAATTCGGACATGCTTTGGATTTCTGGTTGTTTTTGCCTGGCCTAGCAACACATCCTGGAGACTCCAGACAAAGAAAGGGTTTATGGGAGTTTGGAGGGAACCCAGTGGTGTTCCCCTCAGTATTCCAGAGAACATTTAGGTTAGGGAGGGATCCTGCTGGCTGACAGCATGTACAGTAGAGGTGGCTGTGGGTATCTTGTCCTTTAAACAAAAGAAGAGTTGGTGTCCTGTGGACAAGCAGTGCTAGAGTATCTGATCACATCCCTGACCCTGGAATTAATGTTAGGAAATACTTGGAAGTTACCTTGAGATGAGGCCGAAAACGCATTGAGCAAGAATGGAAAAAGAAGAAGGGGAAGAAGAAGAGATAAAGATAACCTTTCTATTCAGGTAGAATCCAACTGTATAGCAATGCAAATGGAGCACATATGCTTTACTTGTCTGTTTGTTTGGTAGTTTGGGTCTTTTTTATAAGAATCAATTTTAAAAGCCTTTGCCTCTGGGCTTCAGCTATCCCTACTAATATAGGTTTAGTAATATACTGAATTAAAAATATAATATGTTTGAACAATTAGATTAGATTAGATGAGATAACCATTATTACTCCCATGGAGAAGTTCAGATGCATACAGCAGAAGAAATAAAATAAAAAGCAAGAATTCAGAGACAAATACCGAATTTACTCGTGTACCACGTGCTCTCATGTAAGACGCGCACCCTAATATTTACAAAGAAAATCGCGCGGTGTGATTGTATAGGAAGCGTTTAGAGAGAGAGTGCAAGTGCACGAGCAAGCGAGCGAGCGAGAGAGAGAGCGCGAGCAAGCGAGCAAGAGAGAGAAAGAGAGAGAGAGAGAGAGCGAGCGAGCCCAAGCAGAAGAAGTAAACATTACAGAATTAAATTTCCTCGTGTATGACGCTCACCTGATTTTCTAATGCTAATTTTCGGGAAAAAAATGTGCGCGTGGTACATGCGTAAATACGGCAATACAGCCAATCAATCGATCAATACATATTGTACAGATATTTCAAAATGAACCTAATGAGTACATTGGGAGGAAGCATTGAATTGCCTGATAGCAGTGGGCTGAAAACCCCCAGAGGCCCTTCTTAGCACACTGTGGTGGACTGAACCTGTGGCAATGAGCCTGGAGGGAATGGGGCGGGGGGATTTTTCACAATGAAATCCAATTTTGCCACCATACTCTTTTCCACAACAGCTTTCAGTGTGTATCCAGGGTTTGTCCTGAGATGGTGGAGACTTTCCTGATAAGTTTGTTCAGGCATTGTATACCTCACTGGCTACTATAGACTGGTAGAACATTTCTGGCAGCTTGCTGCACACATCAATAGACCAAAGTTTCCTTAGCAAGTCCAGTCTACTCTGGCCCTTCTTGTACATGTCAGTGTGTTGTCAAACCAAGCCAGAACGCCCAGGTACTTGTAGCTCTGCACCACTTCCATGTCCTCCTCCTGAGTGGTGAGTGATTTCAGAGGCTCCTTGGCATGCTGAACATCCACCATCAGTTCTTTTGTCTTGCTGATGTTGAGTTGCAGGTTGTAGTCCCTTCACTACAAGACACAGTCCTCCACAACCTTCCTGTACTCCGACTCATCTTCATCATTATTAATTACAGCCTATGATGGACGAGTCATCTGAAAATGTCTGTAGATTGTTAGCACTGGTATTGTGCTGGAAGTCTGTTGTGTAGAGGGTGAACAGGAAGGGGGACAGGACAGTTCCCTGAGGTGCTCCAGTATTACACACCACCATTTCTGATACACATTCTCACAAACAGTAGTCTGTTGGTCAGGTAGTCCATGATCCAGGAGACTGTGGGGCCATCAAGATTCAATGTAGTCATGGATGTGTGATTTACAGATTAAAGAAGTGTCACAAGCAAGAATGTTTTCTTAGTAACGATGCAAGACAAGCTACTAGCCTGCAAAGTGAGAGAGAGACAAAAAAAATGTACATTAAGTTTGTGTTGCTTTTGGAAATTGTGCTTGTGACCTGGTCAAAGGAAAAATGTAGGAGGAAGATTCAATCACACAACCAAAAATATAAAAGAGGACAGTCCTACACCATCCACGCTCGGTCTCAACCTCTTCTCCTCCTTCATTAATTTCAAGAAAAGGCTGATCAGGTCACATAGCTCAGGAAGTCTGCAACATTAAAATGTTCAGAAAGCTTACCATGTATATAAAATCTGCATCAGCCATAAAATACAACCACACTGGTGCCAGCAGTGCTTTGGTTTTTTATTTTTAACACGATAAACTGATGACTCATCTTAGAGTTTCACGCTTCAGACTTTACCAGAAATTGAATACTAGTGCAAATAAATACCCTCCCGCGTAACATTTTTCTCTGCCTTTGTGCATCAAAACTGTTTTCTCTGCAACCAGTTTCTTGTTGATTACTAATTTATATTTATATGTGTAGCAGGTGGCTTGATCAAAAAATGCTGTAGAAATGTCTTTTTCTCTACAACTGGATTACTGATTGCTTGGGTGGCTGACTTGAGGTCATACAGCGAGCCGGCGGGGTTGAACGGGTTAGCTTTCTGTTCAAGGATTTGGCTACACTCTTAAGAATAAATGTGCCAAAGTGGCTCTTCAGTGCGATGCCTTAGGGCAGTGGTGTCGAACTCCAGTCCTGGAGGGCCGCAGTGGCTGCAGGTTTTCATTCTTACCATTTTCTTAATTAGTGACCAGTTTTTGCTGCTAATTAACTTCTTTTGCCTTAGTTTCAATTAACCTGACTCAGGCCCCTTAGTTGTTTCTTTTTTTTTTACTTAATTAGCAGCCAAACAATAATGAGACACAACACAAGACACCACATGACCAGCTCACCTGTGCCCATCACACAATATCTGAAAATAAAGAGAGGTGATGGTCTCGGTAAGATTGATCTCTCAGGTCACCAAAACATTTGGACGGTGTTCTTGGAAAAAACAGAAAATCAACAGTTTTATAACTGTCTGCTGTGGCAGAATGAAAGCAGCAACAAGCAATAGAATTAAATAACAAGTTTAATTAACAGCAAAAATCGGCTTCTCATTAAGAAACTGGTTGGAGTGAAATTGATTGGAGTTTGAAGCCCCAATTTAGCTGGTCATCTTTTGGCTTGTTTCACATCTCATTTCTGTTTGGCTGCCATTTAATGAAGAAACAAATCAATTCAGAGGACTGAATCCTTAAACCAGGGCTATTAAAATGAAGAGAAAAGGAGTTAGTTAGCAGTGAAAACTGGTCTCTGATTAGGAAAAGGGTTAGAATGAAAACGTGTGGCCACTGCAGCCTTCCAAGCCTGGAGTTTGACATATGTGCCATAATGGAACCGTTGTTGGTCCCCAAAAGAACCATTTGCACAAAGGCTTCAGAAAGAACCTTTATTTATTTGCATCTTCAATAACTCTAATACACACTATTAAAAATGACGGTGTCAGAGTGGTTCCTCAGTGTGATGCCATAGGAGAACCATTTTTGCTACCTATAGGACCCTTCTATATGAAGGTTCCAGAAAGAACCTTTATTTATTTAGATTCATAACAGGCTCCATAAATAGCTATGGGTAGATGGTAACAGATTTGTGAAATACCAATGGGTCCTGATTTTAAAAGGACAATCACTGCATACAATGGCACAGGCCAAGTCCAAGTTTGTCTTAATCTGTTAGTGCCCTACTAGGTAGGCTACCATACATTGAAGATTTCAGGTTTCTTCTCAATATTATGAAGTTTTTCAAAGCACAAAGAACCAACTTCATATACAAGCAACCCTTCCAAGAATGAAATGGTGCTTTGTCAAGCAATGGTTCCACGAGGAACCACACAATCCAGTAAAGAACCGTAAAGTGCCATTGAAGGACCAGTATTTTTAAGAGTGAACGATAATGGATCAAAGGGTTTCCTGATATTAAAATGACTCTTGCTTCATACAGTTACACTGGCTAAGTCCATATTTTCTTTATCTGTTAGCATCTTGATAGGTAGACTCCTGTCTTCTTCTTATATAATACATTACCATGGCTGTCCATTTGTCTGTCCAGGATTTTAAATCACCTGTAACTTGCAAACCGTTTGACCTATTGACCTGAAATTTCGTACACATATACTACGTGATGTCTACTATTCGATTTCAGGGTGATGATTGACCTCCAGGGTTATTGCTATTTTTTTTTTCATTCATTTTATTATAGAATCAACTCTCGGCAGTGGGCAGTAGGGCGATGCATTTTCTCATCCCTACCACCTTCACCATCACTTCCTCTACCTCTTCATATCTTAAATCATTCTTGAGGCTGATTAAACACTTAAGTGCCAGCTTAAGTGAAAAATTGAAGAAAACGTACTAAGTAATTGCAACAGAAACACTGACTTAGTTTTAACACGAAAAGTTGCTGACGCAAGAAGAGAAGAAGTGGGCCGCTAGGGTGGCGAAAAGAAGAGCTGCTCAGGAAGCAGCAAGCGCATCAATCTCTGAGTAAACGAATGCTAAACATACAGAGAAAGAGTCTGAAAACTAGGAATGCTCAAGTCAAGCGTAGTCACTGCACGTTATCGTGCAGTGCACCGTTACTGGTATGTTAAATATTTCTGTTATAAGGAACCTTTTCAAAACCCAAAATATAAATATGATATGCAAAGAAACCAAAATGAATTTTCAAGCAAAGGGTCTGCAAGGAACGAAAAACCCATTAAACTGCCATTATAGAACTGCCATTTTTACGAGTGTACAAGGCCACAATGCCTACATTTAATGGATTAAGTGACACAAGACTTGTGGTGGAGTAGTAATAGGCACACATTCCACCTATGTAACCTACAATTTTATTCACCTAGCTTCGTTCAAACTGTAAAACTGCTGTCACGCATGTGTGCACGAGAGACAGCTTGGAAGATGGTAATTCTCCACCAAGAAAGGAGGTGATGCTGGGTAATAATGAATTCTGTTTTTATTCCTCTGCAGAAAGGAAGGCTGACAGCTTTCCTCCTCTGATGTCATTTTCAGGGTCTGTCCACCTGAACCCACCTCTTCCCCCAGAATATCCCATAAGCAAAGAGCCATCATCTTTGGCAGCTGACCTGATTGACACAGAAGACTTGTGCTGTGTTTTTACACACATTTTCTTTAAAAATCATATATGGGGTTGGCCGCAAGGTGCTCCAAAACACTTACACTGCCTGGCTTTCTCGTTACACTGCGAAAATTCAAATTTCTTAATTTATTAAGAATGGGGGCTAATTTCTAGGAGCCAACCACAAATGCATCCTATGTGAATAATAAACTATGTTGTATAATAATGTAGCGGTCCAGTGCCGCTAAGATTCACACCGTCAAGATGACCGTGATTTATTTATTTTTATAGAGGATCCTAGGGATGCTCCCAGCCTTGGCCCGACCTGCACACACTCACAAACAGAGACAAAATAAAGCACACCGGGAACTAACCACAATTAAAGAGTATAATGAAACTCAATAATATAAATGAAAACAATAATACCACCCCAGTACCCCTACGGCGATATTACATTAAACACAAAAACACAACTCCACACAGCAAAGTCCATGGAAAACCACACCGGATGTAAAGAGAGATGACGAGAGTAAGTCCAGAGATCTGTATGTTGAAAGGGAATGAAAAAACAGTCCTACCGGTAGACACTGTAAAGATGAAGATGGATGGATGGTTCAGGAGCGCTTCTACACTTACGGGAAAGCCATGAATCCACAATCAGTCCTCAGCACACAGGTAGACAGAAGACGATCCAGACCCCAACAACGAATACAATCCAGGACACAGCGACTAAATATGGCTTAATTAAAAGAAAGCAGTCCGACAGGTAAACGAAACACAAAATACAACAACAAAAAACACTTCTGCCTCTTTCAGACACCTGCCCTCCTTTTAAACCCCTCTGACCACCTTTGACCCCAACAGCCCCTGCAGGGACTGCTGGGAGATGTAGTTTTAACTACTAGTAGCACTGCTACAATAAAATGCTAAGGCCTGTTAGTGTAGCTGGTTCCTCTGAGAAATCCGATTGGACAGCTTGGCTTTTATGATGCAATCGAAAGAGGAGTGTGAGGCACATGAGGAAGAGCAAAGGCATAAGAGGCACACTTAGAGTTGCCTTTAAAGATGGGAGGTATAAAAGGCAGACAAGAGGTGCTGGCCAAGAGAGGCTCAGATGTACGAGGATGTTGATAAAAGGCACTGAAGGTACACAGAGATTTCGAAATAGTCTTGAAATGTATTCTATTGCTGTCTTTGGCAAGTAACACGGCTAGTTTTACATAAAAACTAAACAAAAGTAGGTGAATATGGATATTTTTTAATTGGGGTAGCAAAATGTTTATCAGTACTGACTGAAAAAGACAGTGATCATTTTTAGGTAAAAGGCCTGGGAGATGTGACATAGTTAGAGTACAAGCCAAATTCGTTAACTTGAATTCCAATGCATTAACCAAGCATCAAAATCTAAATGTAAGAGGAAGTCCAGGCCAGAAAACAAACCAAAGATTTCTTCACTTTTACACAGAGTTGTCTTAACCTCAGATAGTGTGTAGGTGCACGGACTTACTTTTTTTTATAAGGTTGCACCAATGATGTCATACATAATACAAGCCTGGTTAATTTTGTACAACATCATGATGGCAGCTATCAACGTGAAATCCCAAACTGGTGGCGCCCATAATAAAAACAAAATTGCAGCTTAACTAAAAAATAAACTGGTGACACCCATAATGAAAAGAAATGGTGTTGCAGCTTCACCAAATAATAAAACCAGTGGCGCCCATAATGAAAACAAAATGATGTAGCAGCTCCACCAAAAAATAAAGTTGGTGGCACCCATAATAGAAACAAAATGATGTCGCAACTTAACCAAAAAATAAAATTGGTGGCACCCATAATAAAAACAAAATGATGTATCAGCTTAACACAAAAGTATTTCAACTATTTGGTAAACTTTATACCGAGAAACAACCAAAGATAAAATAGAATTTCTTGGGTTTAAAAAACCCAGAATATGTACAGTGGTTTGAAAAAGTATTTAGACCCCTTTACTCTCTGCACACAGATTTAATTTTAAATGGATACATTTGGCATTTTTGTCCATCAATCTACATTCAATAACCCATAATGACAAGACAGGAACCAGTCCTGGATGAGCAATAATGGCAATGAACAGCTGGATACAGGCAGCAAGGAAATGGCAGGAATGAAGTCAAACAACAGACGGGGTTCAGAAACCAGGAAGGCAAATGAGAGCCAAATCAAACCCAAACCACAGACATTAATCAGAAGTCATCATCAAAAAAAGTCAAAGCAAGAGGTAAAAATGCTAAAGGCTTCTTTTCACTTCACCTGACATTAATGAGAAAAGGGTTTATGAAAGAGATACACAAATGCCAGTAGCTGTGTGCTGCCAGCTTATACAAGTGAACCATAATGTCATGATATGTCACGTAAACAAAATGGCTGTGGTCATAGTAAATGTGTCCCAAAACAGCATCAATAATCCAATAAACAGAACACAAAATGGTTTCAACCAAAATTATTATATAGAAATTTTAAAAATCTAATTTTATTTATCACATACAATTATACACAGTACAATATGTATTGAAGTGCTTAGTTGCTGAACACCAAAACTGTGCATTAGAAAAATGAATATATGCAGAACCTAATTGATAACATTTTAGAATAACCTTCTATATCGGGGAAAAGGATACTCTTTCTTCCTTGTTGCTTTTAAAGACTTGCTTTGTTTTGTTGGCTCTCTTATCTTTCTTTTGGGTGGGGGTTGAATTTTGGTTTGTTTGTTAAGTCTGACTTGATTGTATGGAATGTTATTTGCTTTTAATTAAAATTTAAAAATGAAAATAAAAAAGATAATCTATACTAATAAAAGGCAAAGCCCTCACTCACTCACTCACTCACTCACTCACTCACTCACTCACTCACTCACTCACTCACTCATCACTAATTCTCCAACTTCCCGTGTAGGTAGAAGGCTGAAATTTGGCAGGCTTATTCCTTACAGCTTCCTTACAAAAGTTGGGCAGGTTTCATTTCGAAATTCTACGCGTAATGGTCATAACTGGAAGCTGTTTTTCTCCATTTACTGTAATGGAGATGAGCTTGAAACCCGTGGGGGCGGAGTTTGACATCATCACGCCTCCCACGTAATCACGCAGTACGTAGAAAACCAGGAAGAGCCC
>JANRMT010062828.1:100456-117960 GCA_026402145.1 Polypterus bichir lapradei | reverse complement strand
TCTCAATTATATAATGCATGTTTTGTTCAGCGTATTTTGGAGCTCTTCCTGGTTTTCTACATAGTGCGTTGACAGTCAGTTCACGTGATTACGTGGGCGGCGTAATGATGTCACACGAAACTCCGCCCCCACGGCGGTCAAGCTCAACTCCATTACAGTAAATGGAGAAAAATACCTTCCAGTTATGACCATTACGCGTAGAATTTCGAAATGAAACCTGCCCAACTTTTGTAAGGAAGCTGTAAGGAATAAGCCTGCCAAATTTCAGCCTTCTACCTACACGGGAAGTTGGAGAATTAGTGATGAGTCAGTCAGTCAGTCAGTCAGTGAGTGAGTGAGTGAGGGCTTTGCCTTTTATTAGTATAGATTACTTTCGTCGAATTTTTCATCATAAACAATATTTATTTTTATTATATATAAATATTTATTTGCATATTCATGACAAAACCCCGAAAAATAAATGTCCCACAAAATAAACATTATACAAGAATTTGTATTAATGGTCTTGACGGCTGTCACGTGCCTAGGCTTCATTATAATTGTAATATCATATTTGATAATAATAAATCTATGAATTTATGTTCTAATGTAATATTTGATAGCTATTATGTGGGGGGGCAATCCATGGCAGGGGGGCATTTTAGCGCATAACATGATGATACACACACACACACACACACACACACACACACCCACAAATATATATATACTCCCAACAGAATTATCTATCAATCTATCTATATATCTATATTCCTTATTTCTAATCAAATTATTATTATTTTTTTAACTAAGGTTTTTGGCAGCTGGGGAATCCTTTTCTTCCTTCCATTTTCAGTACCTATTGGGAAAGTCCACCATTTCAAGGATAGTGCATGAAACATGTTGTGTACTATGGCAATGTCTCCAGCCTCTTGTTATGCCAGAGCCAACAGAACAGCTATGGACTGATATCGCTGAAGGATTCTACAAGAGATCCCAGTTCCCCAATTGTGTTGGAGCCCTGGATGGGAAGCACATCCGTGTTCAGATGCCCCCTAAAAGTGGAACAGGATTCTACAATTACAAAAAGTTTTTTTCTGTTGTGCTGATGGCCATTGCAGACAGCTCTTACAACTTTGTGGCTGTAGATGTCGGAGCATATGGAAGCTCTTCCGATTCAAGCATCTTTCGTTCTTCGGCCATGGGACGTAAATTTTATAAAGAGTCATTACATTTTCCTGCACCCAGACCTATTGTTGAAGGGGGATCACCAATGCCACATGTTTTAGTTGCAGATGAAGCTTTTGGACTTCATGAAAACATGATGAAGCCGTTTCCCAAGCGTGCACTTACAACTCAAAACAGAGTGTTTAATTACCGCCTGACAAGGGCACGGCGGTATGTAGAATGCACATTTGGCATCCTGTCAAACAAATGGAGAGTCCTTCGAACAGCCATGCAGGTGAAACCAGGAAATGCTGATGGGATTATAAAGGCCACATGTGTCCTCCACAATTTTGTACGTCAGAGGGAAGGCTACAATGTGGATGACATGTCTGCAGACTTTCTGAAGGACTTCAGTGTTCAAACTGTTCGCAGCACACATGGGGCAAGTGTGGTCAGGACCAGATTTGCTGAATACTTTATGTCCCCTGCAGGAGAGCTCGCATGGCAGTATTCAAAAATTTGATATGTGCATGAATAATCTATTTGGTTTGACAAGAACCATTTTTCAAAAATATTTAATCACACTGTTTTTGAGAACCCTTTTATTATAACTGTATATAGAAAATTTGTGTATATGTGTAAATACACACACACACACACACAGTATATACATATAATTATGTGTGTGTTTGCTGAGTGAGTGAGAGAGAGAATAAAAATATGAAGCAGCATCCTGTACAGTGACATTTAAGTCAAATAAGTCATATGCTACAGACAGAAATAACATGTTTTACGGAATACTGTATAATGATAATAATAAAATAAATAATAACCTAAACGGATTTGTAAACAATCACATAAAGAATCAGTACTTAAAGAATACTGTTTACCATTAACAGTTTGTAAACAATAACACTTGAACAAACAGCAAATTGTGCTAACATTAATAACTGTACTAAACATTTACAGAGCATGATAGTACGGCTCAGATGCTCCTGAGTAAACAGCATTCGTTGCTGAAGCCAATTGCTCAGAGATGGTGGTGGGACAGGTGTGTAGGGGATTGTTAACGGCATGAGAAGAAGTGCTTATTCCGGAGTACACTGAAGGGGATGGTGGAGGAGGGTAAAATGTGGATGTGTTGTGGGAAGAGGATGCAGCAAAGGTTGGTGATTGCAAGTGTGGTGTTGTGTGTTGCATGGATGTTGAGGGTTGTTTACAACTTTGACGAGATGTGTAAAGTGCTCTGTAAACACATTGCATTATTTCCATTTTAGCTGTTATTAATTTGTCCTTTTGTTAGTTGCCGCAAGTCTCCCTCAAGAGATTTTAAAAATGCAGACACATTATCCATCTTTGAAGACTCACGGCATTTGTCGATACTGTCTTTCATCTGGTCAATTACCATCATTAAGTCCAGATCAGGTCCCTTCTTCTCTGCACGGCGTGGCTTAACCTTTGTTTTCCGTGGAGTGCGTAGGAGTGGAGTGCTATGCCTTTGCACTTCTTCTGGATTGCTGGTTTCTCTGTCATCCACATAGGTGACTTCACTTCCTGTTATTGACATACTATCATCAGATATGTCACTGTCGTATACATTTCCACTAGTCCTGGACAAAATAGTTATGATTTTTTTTACTTGACAGTATGAAAAGGTGTTTTACAGAATGATTAACATTAATATAACCAATGTAACTGCAACAAATAGAAAACATGCATATATTTCAAAAATAAAGTAAATTGCAAAAATAAAAAGGAATAAGAAAACATAAGTACTTACTGTCTCTTTTCTGTGGAAGACTTTAAAAACAGCATTTCCTCAAATAATGGATGTGATTTCTTTCTCTTTGTTGAACCCATTCCACTCCTTTCTTCATTCATGTTTCTCATATCCCTTGTGAATCTATCTCTGAGTGACTTCCACCTTTTTTTCAGTTTTTTTACTGTAAAGACAGGAAAACTATCAAACATTTTTCATACAAATAAAATCACAACAATCATAACTGCGGTAAAGTCGGTTTGATGTTAGATGTTTGTTTGATATTCAGCTTTTCTGCCTCTCTACATGCAACAGAAAGGTTTGGAACTAATATTCAGTCTTGTGATATGTTCACCTATTTGCATTAAATGTGCTTCCAAAAGGAACTGTCATGTTTCAACATTTTCAAGTTGATATAAACATCAAACGGACTTTGCCGCAGTACAATAATACCCATTTATTTCCACTCACCTTCTTCGTTTTTTTCTCTGACAGATTTATTTTGTCATTCTTGTATAAGCTGCTCAGCAATAGACTCCCACGCCTTGGCCTTCTTATAACAATCACTGTAGTCTGGTAAAGAGATGTCCCATATCAGCGGTCTCTGCTCCACTTCCTGCACGAGCTGGGCTGGATCAACCTCCTTCGACATTTTATTTTTCTTTTTTCCCACATTTCCCTATGTATAGCATGTAGGATCATGGGATATATCCGGTCCTCCGAAGCGTAAAATAAACGCGCAGAAAACGAACTAGAAGCGGTTTCCTTGCGTTCGTTGGGTTTTGAACGCCAAGAAAATGCTGCATGCAACGTTTTTTTGATGCCGTATAAACGCGCAGCCGGACAAACGCACGTCACCAAAGCCCGTGTGAACACTCTCATTGACTCCTACGTGTAGAAAACACTCGGCGCTTGATCCGCGCTCACCGGACGCTACGAACGCAAAAAAAACGCTCGATTTTAACGCCCGTGTGAACAAGGCCTAAATGTCTCCTGTGGCAGGAGGCTGGGGGTCAGAACCGGCCGGGACGCCTGGAAGGACCGGGAGGCAATATATACGTCCCCCAGGCCACGAGGGGGCAATTGCCCTAGATAGTGAAGAGACCATGGGGACGGAGCGTGGAAGCTGAAAACGTTTTTTTTTTCGTGGCTAACGCCAGGGGGCGCCCCAAGTCTCATAGAGCCAGGGAGATCTGCATGTCCGCCACACCTGGGAAAGTGGAGGAAGGACCTTCCAGGGACGCTGGAGTGCTTCTGGGTGCTCATGCGGCACTTACACCACACCAGGAAGTGACACCGGAAGAACATTATTGAGCACCTGGAGCACCTCCGGGTGATTATAAAAGGGGCTGCCTTCCTACAGTTGGAGAGCCGGAGTCTGGTGGAAGAAGGCAATGCTCGGGAGTGAGGAGGAAAGGCAGCCCAAGGAGGACCATTGAGAGTCCCAGAAATACAAGGGTGCTTGGTGCTTGAGCACTATGTGTGCACAACTTGTGTTTGGGGACACTTGTGTAAATAAACGTGTGTGTTTTAGAACTGCCGGTGTCTGTCTGGTCGTGTCTGGGCTGTCTTCTCACACTCCTTAAGATACGAACGACAAAGGAACCAATAGTTCTCAATCTAACTTGTCTCCACTTACGCCTGTGTGTATTCATCATTAACTATCTGACTGAATAACGGAAACTAAAGAGAAAAAAGTGAAGGACTGAGAAACACTAATCAAAAGGTTGAGGAAAATTTCGCCGCCCCCTTATTTAGGTATTTCAATTTAAAAGACTAAAGTATACAGTAATTCTTTGCCGCCCCCTAAAAGTGCCACCCGGGGCGGGCCGCCCCTGCCGCCCCCACTATGCTACGCCACTGTTAAGGCTACAAATCATTTAGATGATTTTCAAGATAGGACAAACTCTACAATATAAGAATGACCTGATGTGGCAGAATGAAAACATTAACAAGCCATGCAATGAAGCAAGATTTGGTATTGGAGGGGATTGGTTTCTAATTAAGTTATCTGGTTGGAACAAAAACCTGCAGCCATTACAGCCTTCCAGGACCAACTTTTCAGACTCCTGTGTTACACCATCGCACTCCTCGTTTTTAAGATGGCAGTGCCTTATCTGAGTAGTGAATTCTCTTTACAAACAAACAAACATTATAGTGCCAGTTACAATTAAATCAAATTGGAGACAGGATTTCCTGTATTGTTCTTTTGACTTTGATGCATCCTTTTTATTAGTTTTTTTTTTCTGGTTATGTCAACTTGCTTTTGCCTTGACTATAATCCAGGTGACCACTAAATATGTTCCTCCATTTCCTGACTTATTCTGGTTCAAATTTAACTCTGAACACTTGCCTTCTTTAGGTCATAAATGAAGTTGGCCCTTAAAATGGCACTACTGTATATGCTCTTACTTGATGCTCTGGTATAAATTATATTAGGATGCCTTAATTTAACAGGCAGACATTTTCAAGCACTTTTTTCCTTACAATACAAGAAGGGCACAGCCACCCTTGTTTCTTACTGATCCAGAGCTGTTGAGGTAGTTGACGTGATTATTTAGAAAAAAGAGTTTGCTATAAGTATGTTCAAAAATTCTGTAATGGATTACTAGCACCAGAAAAAAATATGTTACTATTGTGGAAAAAAAAACAGGTACATGTGAAGAAGGGTTGGGGTACTTTTTTTATATAGGCATTATTTTAATGGAGCAAAAAAGAGCAACCAAAATTTGGACCGTTGGTCCAAGGCAGGTAGGCCAGTAACAGCTTACGCCTTCAGCGAATGAGTAGCTGTCTTTGTGGGAGATGCTTAATTGGAAGCAAGGTCCAGAATGAACACCAACTTCCAATTGCTAGTGCTTAAAATCAGTGGTCTCCAAGTCCGGTCCTGGAGGGCCACACTGGCTGCAGGTTTTCATTCTAACCATTTTCCTAATTAGTGACTTGTTTTTGCTGCTAATTAACTCCTTTTCCTTTCATTTTAATTGACTTATTTTTTAAGATTTGTTTCCCTGAATATCTTCACCATTCCTCTGAATTGCTTCATTTCTTTCCTTACATGGCACCCAAACAGAAATGAAATGTGAAGTGAGTGAGCCAACTAAGACCAACTAAGATGACCAACTAAGTTAGGGCCTCAAACTCCAACCAGTTTCGCTTCAACCAGTCTTGTTGTAAATTAAACCCGTTCTTTAATTCCATGACTTGTTGCTGCTCTCATTGTGCAATAGCGTATATACATTTCTGAAATTGTTGATTTTCTCATTCCTAAGAGCACTATTAAAATGTTTGGGGGACCTGAGCAGATCGACATCCTTGAGACCTTATCTTTCTTTATTTTCAGATATTATATGATGGACACAGTTTGCTGGTCAATTGTTGGCTTGTTTTGTATCTCATTATTGTTTGGCGGCTAATTAAGGAAAAAGATAATAATTAAAAGATCTGAATCTTCCAGAGCAAGTCAAATTAAATTCATTCAAAAGAAGTTAAATAGCAGCAAAAACAGGTCAGTAATTAAGAAAATGGATAGAATGAAAACCTGCAGCCACTGTGACCCTCCAGGACTGGAGTTGGGGACCGCTGCTCTAAATGAAGAATAGAGCAGAAGGGGCATGGCTTCTGGTGGTCAGGCAGAAGTGACATCATGCGTCTAGGGCTTTCTCTTCCTGTACTCTATAAAAAAAGGCAAATGTAGTTATTGGCTGTGTTACACTTAGATCATTTTTACCTTATGGGCCACTGATTTGCTCCCGAGACATGCGTGTTTGACACTGATTGTGTTCTGGACAACCTATACAGTGCCTTCCATAATGTTTGAGACAAAGACACATTTTTCCTTGATTGAACACTCTGCTCCACAGTTTAAAAGTACAAATCAAACAATTCACATGTTATTAAAGTGTAGACTATTGCACAGGGTGGTCCAGATCTAATTATGCAGATCCAGATCGGCTGGATGACTTTGATTTATGCGGGGACAATTCCAGTTCGGCGTGAAGACGATTCTTCATGTCGTCAGTTCGCACACTTCGATGGTCCAGGATTTTTTGGGGTAATTTTCTATTTAATAAACTTAATAAGTTATAGCGTAATGAAAATTGCATAATTAGATCTGGACCTCCCTATAGACTTTCATGTAAGGGCATTTGCACACATTTCAGTTTCTACGTGTTCCCCCGATTTCAGCGCACCATAATGTTTGGAACAATTGGCATCACAGGTGTTTGTGATTCTTCAGATTTGTTTCATGGCTTCATAAGATACCTCGGCTTGCTTCTACCCTTTGAAGACAAGAGCTGTGCCAATGAAAGTCAAAGAAGCCATTATGAGGCTAAAAAACAAGAATCAAACCACTCGAGATATCAGTAAATCTTTAGCATGACCTAAATGAACTGTCTGGAATATCATGAAGAAATAAGAACACACTGGTGGGCTCAGTAATCACAAAGGGACTGGTGGAAGACCTCCACTGCTGGCAACAGAAGAATTCCCACATATGGTAAAGGTAGGGTTAACAGACGTCCCTTACGTAAATATGTCCCATATTTGATAATTTTGTTCCCTGTCCCGTACTGACTTTTCAGGGCCACCCATATGTCCCGTATTTAGTTCATTTTCAAATTCCATAATAAAAATATATTTTTACTACCTTCTTACGGTACTTAATTGTAAGTTTATAAGTAATTATACTTTCTTTTCTCAGATTCTCTTGATGAAAATAGCCTAAACGTAACGAGGAAATAAGTGTTTGCTGCCTGTTTGCAACTCGTTCAGTTGCTGCGGTTGGCTGAGGACAACGACACTCTTACCATTTTGCTCTCCAGCCGCACGGCTGTGCAGTTCTGTATCAGCACTGCATCATACAATGACTGTCAACAAATAATAATAATATTTCTCTGTTGTCTGTATTAAATAAATATTTTCAAATGATTTCACTTTTACAGAATTTCTTTTTAGCTTGTATTAAATAATTTTCAAATGATTTTACTTTTGTTTTCCTCATAACCCATTAAAATCCTTGCTTTATGTTTTTAACTTATGTCTCTACTTTTATATAATATATTGGTCTGGGTGTGTAGGGGGCATGTATAAATTTATATATATAGTAATATAGGGAGAGATTTTAAGAGTCTTCTGTATTTCTAATTTTCTAATCTGGCAACCCTAGGTAAAGGGAAAGCCTCAAATGTCTTTGTGACAGTCCAGAAACAGTCTTCAAGGGGCAGATATGTGTGTCACGGACGACTTTCAGCAGAAGACTTCATGAACAGAAATACAGAGGCCACACTGCAAAATGACAACCACAACGGGATGACCAGGTTACAATTTGTGAAAAAGGACTCAAAAGAGCCTGCAGAATTCTGAAAAAAGGTCTTGTGGACAAACGAACCAAAGATGAACCTGATCAGAGTGAGGGCAAGAGCATAGTGTGGAGACCAAAAGGAACTGCCCAAGATCCAAAGCAGAGCACCCCATCTGTTAAACATGGTGCTGGGGGTGTTATGGCTTGGGCATGTATGGCTGTCACAAGTCCTGGCACACTTCTCTTCATTTATGATGAAACTGCTCATGGCAGGCACACAACATGAATTCTGAGGTGTAGAGAAACATCTAATCTGCTCAAGTTCCAGTAAATGCCTCCAAACTCACTGAGCAGCACTTCATCCTACAACAAGATAATGATATAAACATAATGCTGAGACAACACAGGAATCTGTCAAAGTTAAAAAATAGAAAATTCTTGTACGACCAAGTCAGTCACCTGATTTCAATCTAGTTGTGCAGGCCTTCCATATGCTGAAGAGAAAACGTAAGGGGACAAGCCAGGATCTAAAGATGGCCACATTAGAGGCCTGGCAGAGCTTCACTAGAGAAGACCCTCAGCATCTGGTGATGTCTATGACTCGCAGACTTCAAGCAGTCTTGAGACAAAGTCCTAAATATGATGGCTTTAATAGATCATGTAGAAAAAGTGTCATCTGACCAAAATGTCTGCAAATCCTTTCAAATGAAAGTCTGCACTTTAATCGCTTCTGAATTGTGTGATTTGTAATTTTAAATTGTGGAGCAGAGGGGGAAATCAAGGGAAAATGTGTCTCTGTGTGAAATATTATGGAGGGCACTGTATATGTATGTTTGTCCATGCTTCTGTATAATATATAATATTTGTTACTGGCTCATTTTTCTTGTTTATTCACTTGCTGGTTCAGATTTTGATTTAAAAAGAGCCTAAAGGCCTTTTGCTGAAGTTTACCTGGAATTTTCTAAACTATGCTGATCACTGTAATGTGTGCTTGCCATAACAAATTAAAATGGTGTCATTTACATTCCTGTGGCATTCTGCACAATTATATCTCATTTTGTTATCATGTATCCTGTCACCTGCTAGATACTACTGAGATTAAGCATGATGGAGTAGTGGGTAGCATCAGCCCTCATAACAAGTTTCACGTACAAGTCTAGGCTGTTGTCTCTTCAGTGTGGATGTTCCTATGGGGTTCATTTGGAATTTCAGTTTTTTCACACTTAACATATTTACGGTTGTGTTTATTTCATATTATGCATGAATATCGATATGTTTATGTCTGAACTGCAGTAGACTGGCATCACAGCTTGAACTAGTTCCTTGTGCATCAGGGTAAACTTTGGCTCTTCTGCATATGTTAATGGAATCAAGAGTATATGATAGATACGGGCAGACTGTACAAATTGGACTTCATGTCATTCTAAGTATATTGGCAGTAGCAGATATGATTTTATTTACAATTGTCAGAATTAACATCAGGGTAATCTTTTACCTGCTTGTGGTTCTCTTGTTCTGCATTCAATATTAGCTCTTCCTCTCAAAATTTCAGAATGTAAATTTCTGGTTTTGTCATATCTCAGCCAGGGTTCCTCTTCTGGCTGAATTCAAATGTTTGTTTTGAGTCTTTGTTGTTTATTGGATTTATTTGTATGTGTTATTATTTCCTTTGTTTCTTTGCCTTGTTTGTATCTGCATCTAAGCCCGTGTTATTTTTCATGTGTTTTATGGAGGTCACTGCCAGGAACTGCCCTTCTATAGTCCTTTGGAATGTGCTTATGAGTGGTGAGTTCTTTTGTGGATTCAAATGTGCTTTGTGGGTCCGTGTACTTTCAGGTATTTTGAAATTTCATTTTAGAAGCAAAAACAGAAAAATGAAAATGAAAGGAATTTTCAGATTTTGATTTTTGATTAAATAATAAAATGAGGGAAAATAAGGTATGCTTTAATTCTATGGTAACAAATAGCAGTCATAAACTTAAAATTACACATACTTTTCTGGATGTATTTGTGATTCAAATAATGAAAGTGTAATAGCTCCAAAACAACAAAGCAGAAGCATTTTCGTTGTCTGAAACCAAAAGTACTTCTTCTTCCGCGCGATTTTTGACAACACGTGCAAACAGTCCCCCTCACAACACATCGATCGACGGCCTTGAAGTTACACTGGCATCAGCAGAGGATGGACCATTACGTTGTTTTTCACAACAGTAAAAGAGTGACACTCCGGGACAAGGACATCACTGCAGAGAAACTGAGTCGCATCTTTCAGGTAAAAATGCAAGCTTTGCAAACTTTGCTTCATGGATGTAGCAGTTCTTTTATGAATGTTATTGTTGTTACTTACTGCGAAACAGCTAACATTTGGTGATTTACAGATATAATTTTCGATGACAGGCCTTGTTTTGCCATCTCTAAAATCACGTCTGAGTACTGTTCCAACGTCATGATGATGGTCCAGTCTACACACCAGTGACCAGTGTTTGCTGCAAGTGGCACATTACCTGACCAGGTTGTTGACCTACAAAAACTTTCAGTTCTGACAAAATAAATAAAGGGTGTTTTCTTGTTCTCGTTTCTTGCATTTTTCTTTTCTGATGTGCGAAAGAACAAAAGGAAAAAAGTAATTGTTTTGTGTTTTTCATTTTTTCCCTCTTAAGTTGAAAATCAAATAAGTGTCTCTTTTTCTTTTTTAAATGATATTTTTTGAAACTTAATTTCAAATACCAAAAAGTACATGGACCTATTACACTTTCATTATTTGAATCACAAATAAATCCAGAAAAGTATGTGTAATTTTAAGTTTATGACTGCTATTTGTTACCATAGAATTAAAAAATACTTTATTTTCCATCATTTTATTCTTTAATCAAAAATCAAAATCTGAAAATTCCTTTCATTTTCGTTTTTTCGTTTTTCCTTCTAAAATGAAATTTCAAATACCAAAAAGTGCATGGACCATACAGGACTGTCTTATTATTTTAGGCAAATAGTATTGCCTTTGTTCTCCATGGAGCTTGACTGTAATTGAAAAACATTTTTGTGAAGAATAAATCTTTCACTTTCAAAAGATTCTACAAAGCCCTTTTTGTGTTTAGTCTGGGTTTTTGAAAGGATTTTCCCCTCTAGTGGACATTTTTGGAAGTATTCTTTTGCCGCTGTCTAGATCTCCAGAGTCCCAAATAATAGTAATAAGGCGAAACGCTACCCTTTGAAGTTAATTGCTGTTGGAGAACTTTTCTGATGATCAACAGTATCTATAAAAAGTATTCATCTATCATTATACAGCGAGAATAATTTATTATTATTAAATCCCATTTGATTTGACTCTTTTAGGGCTATTTTTTTTCTATTTTGTCCTAGGGCTGAATATCCCAAACACTCAGTTTTCTGAAAAGCACACAAATGAATGGTTTCACACATAATTCAACATAAAATACTTATTTATGGCAAATGTCACTCTGTTTTATGTTTCATGTGCCTCCACATTATTTAAATTCACATACTTGTTAAATACCTGCTTGCCTCATCACTCATAAGCTGAAAGGCACTTTCTGGAAAAAAACAACTTGAAGTAGTGCAGTGGCTGGTAATCTGTTGTGTCCACCAATACGCCGTGTTGTTTGATCAAGTCCAGTTACCAGGTTGCCTCCCATGGATCAATGTCTGTGTAGTCTTCCCTGGGCAAACACTGTTGTAGGTGCATCAGATACACGAACGTGTTCAGCACTACGATCAACTGGGAACTGATCAGCTGATTCAGGTACCTGACTTTCTTTTTCAATCTCCAGATCACTTGTATCAAAATCAGACTTTCATAAGTCATAGTTTGATTCAGAAATAATATGCAAAAAATAAATAAATAATATGCATAGAGTATTTTGCTTTGCATATTTCTTTGCTCTCTTGCCCAATGCCATGCCATGACGTTGTTTACTCTTTGCTGCTCACGCACGCAGGGATTCAACATCAAGTCAACGAGTCTAATGGTCCTCCTGGCAAAGAGGGTCTACCTGTAATGTAATAGTGACTTTTATTTATCTATTTATTTATAAAGCACATTAAAAACAACATCAAGGCTGACCAAAGTCCTGTACAATTAAACCCAACATATCAGACACACATGGGTAAAAGAAACAGAAACACATAAGAGCTGAAGAAATTCATAATAAAAAGTACACAGATAGTAACATATCATACTTGGTTAAAGGCCAGGGAGTAAAAGTGTGTTTTTAAATAAAATCTAAAGACAGCAAGTGAAGGAGCCTGCCTAACATGCAATGGCAAATCATTCCAGAGTTTTGGAACTGTAACTGAAAAAGCCCGATCACCTCTGAGTTTTCATCGTGTCTTAGGAAGACGTAAAAGTATCTGGTCTACTGCCCTGAGAGAGCGAGACGGTACATAAGGGTGTAGCAGTTCCGACAAATAAAATGGGGCACGACCATTAAAGGATTTAAAAACAACTACAAGGATCTTAAAATGAATTCGAAAATGAACCAGAAGCCAGTGAAGGGAAGCCAAAATTGGGGTACCGTGCTCATTCTTGCTTGTACCAGTTAAAAATCATTATTTTATTAACATTTACAGCTTTTTTTCACACTCTGTCCCTGAAAGTTGACTTTAGTCAACATTCGCCCTAAAAGATTTCAACTGATTTTTTTTTTTTTATGTCAGGTTGCATGGGGTTTGTGACTGAACAAAATGCTACCCTTTGAAGTTAATTACATTTGGAGAACTTTTCTGATGATCAACAGTATTTATAAAAAGTATTCATCTATCATTATACAGCAAGAATAATTTATTATTATTAAATCACATTTGATTTGAGTCTTTTATGGAAGCCAAAATCGGGGTAGTGTGCTCATTCTTGCTTGTACCAATTAAAAATCATTATTTTATTAATGTTTACAGCTTTTTTCACACTCTGACCCTTAAAGTTGACGTTAGTCAACATCTGCCCTAAAAGACTTCAACTGAATTTTTTAACAATGTCAGGTTGCATGGGATTTGTGACTGAACGGCCTTTTTCAGGTCCAGCCACATATTGTCAGCTTGATTGAAACCTGGACTCTGCTCTGAGTCAGCCACTCTAGGACATTAACATTGTTGGTTTTGAATCATTCATGTATAGCTTTGGTTTGATGCTTGGGGTCATTGTCTTGCAGAAAACAAATCTTCTCCCAAGGCACAGGCTTATTTTAGACTGCATCAAAAACATACAAGCTGAACTCTAAGGTTAAGATGCATCAGTGTCTGATCACACCATCCGTCATTTTGTATTGACCGTGGGCTCAGTGGAAGGTGACCCAGGAGGATCCACTGTTGAAATTAAAAAATTAAAAAGCCAGACTGCAGTTAACTAAACTGCATATTAACAGGCCACAATGCTTCTGGTAGAACGTCCTTTGGACAGATGAAACAAAACTGGGGCTTTTTGGCAACTCACGTCAGCTCTGTGTCCACAGATGAAACAAATTAAGCTTGCAAAGAAAAGAATACAATAACAACTGTGAAACATGGAAGTTATGGTCATGTTTATGGCTGTTTTGCTGCATCTGGCATGGGGTGCATTGAGTCTGTGCAGGGATCAATGAAATCTCAAGACTTTCAAGGCATTCTGGAGCGAAGTGTACTGCGCAGTGTCAGAAATCTCTGTCTCAGTCACAGGTCATGGATCTTCCAACAGGTCAATGAGCCAAAACATACCGCTAAAAGCACCCAAGACTAATTGAGAACAAAATGTTGGATTGTTTTGAAGTGGCCTTCTATGAGCTCTGATTTGAATCCTATCAAACATCTGTGGAAAGAACTGAAACATACAGTCTGGAACAATTTGCTCAGGACAAGTGGTCCAAACAACCTGCAGAACATTCATAGAGAGTTCAAGGGACCACTTGTTTGCAGTGATTTCCTCTGAAGGTTGTGCAAGAATGCATTAGGTTAAGGGTCCTGCCATTTTCATTTGTGAATATTTTGTTGAATCAAAACTCTAAAGCAAAGTCTGATTTTTGTTAAATACGGAATAAGCAATAATGGGTGCCAGTTACTTTTGTCATGTTATTTCAGAGACAATTGTTGGTTCTTCTTTTTCGTGGAAGGGTACCAACACATTTGTCCACGTCTGTTTAAAGTTTCCAGTTTGTTTTCGGCTTCTTGAAACACTTTCTGAATCGTAGTTCTACAAGCTGAGAAGTCAACTCTGCAGAAGTTTTTGTACGCATCTTGACAAAAAAAAAAAAAAACATTACTGCCAATAAAAAGACAGATAAAATCTGAAATTTTAAAGCATTCCGCTTTTTTTCTGAAAGCATATTTACTTCAGTTGTGCCAACTTCTGACATCACTGAACATCCTGTAGCCCATTTGAACTTCACTTACCACAAGAATTTCAAAGGTTTCTGAAAAAAGAAATTTAGCATTTAAAACATACTAACGGCTTGTAATCAAAAAGAACAGAGTGTGATTAGGAGAATCTTGTGAGTTCCAAGAACCCCTTTAAAAAGTGTTTTAAATTAGAATAGAATGGAATAAAATAGAATAGATGAGACCAGGCCATTCAGCACATCAAAGCTTGCCAGTCCCATACGCTTAATATTAGAACATCAGAAAGATTAAGACGAGAACAGTCCATTCATCCAGGCCTATCTAAGGCAGGATTTAATGCACAGTTTAATATACAATTAAAATATCCCGCCATTAGGTTCATATTAAGTATTATGTTGAATCCTAGCTTTCAAATTTCTATAAAAGTACACCAAGTTAACTTCTGAAGGTCCCAATTGCACGTCACTACATGGTAACTCATGATATACTGTAAATGTTGTGATTGGAAACTTTTGAAACTAAGCCTGAAACTAAATTACAATACGATTTTGTTATGATGATGGGTATCTTGACATTTCTTTGAAGTGTTCATGGTTTTATAAATACAGTAGCCCCCAAAAGTGCACTTTCTTTGTCAAATGTAGAGGTTTTTATTGTACCCAACTTTTCCTTAGATTAGAATTCCATTTAACTGAAGTTTTGATTCTATCAGATGCTTAATTGTGCTCCCTTGCTGTGAACTTTGAAATTACCAATTGTGGGGGTTTTACTTCTTTATGGACATTAGAAGTATGCTCATCACAGTAGCAACCTTTAATGCAGATGGGTTTATGTATTGTCGTACATTTTCTATTTATTTCAATTTCTTATTAATAGAACAAGACAGGATCCCAGTTTAAGTAGGTCAGCACCTGGGATCTTCTGTAAGTCCTTACCTCTTTGATCTGGTGATGGATGTGTTGAGTCATGGGATAAAAGACCAGTCCCCCAGTGCAGGTTTCTTGCTGATGACACTGTGCTGTGTAGATAGTGGACAGGAAGTTGGAAGAATGGAGAAATATTTTGGAAGGAGTAGTGGCTCTGTGACCAAGGATCTGTGGTGGTATCTGGAAGGTGGTTGATTCAAAACTCATTGCTTCCAGAAGAGATCCTGAAATTGTGAGGAGTTTTTGACCTCTCTTGGCTTTTATATAGGGAAGGTCACTTCATTTACAGTTACTATGATGTAGTAAGTCAGTCCTGGAGGGCTGATCTGCAGAACGTTTTTGTTCCAACTCAATTTCTTAATGGCAAGGTAGAGCGGTGACTCTGAAGCTAAGGATCAGCGTTGGTCTGGAAGGTTGATGACTCAAACCCTATTACTGCCAGAAGTGATCCTACTCCATTGGGCCCTTGAGCAAGACCCTTAACCTGAAAATTGCTCCAGAGCTGCTGTACAATGGCTGACCCTGCACACTGATCCCCAAAGGTCATGTGAAAAGATCATTTCCCCTCGAGGATTAGCTATGTATATCACAAAGATAGAGGATGGAAGATAAATAGGACGAAGATCTAATATTTGAGGTTTAATGATGATCACGACACAGAAATTAGCCTGCAGCTATTGAAAAGAGTGGATACATTTAAATATCTAGGATTAGTGGCAGCCCAATATGGAAATATTAGATAACCCACAGAGTGCAGTGTGGATGAAACATTTGGAAGAAGGTATCAGGAGTGTTGTGTGATCACAGAATTAAGGTGAAGGTTGAAAGTTAGGTTTTTAAGACAGTGGTGAGAACACTGATGAATGGAGCTGAGACGAGGGCAGTAAAGACAGCACAGAAGAAGAAGTTAGATGTGGCAGAAATGAGAATGTTGAGATGGATGTATGGAGTTACAAAAAAGTACAGAATAAGAAATAAGATAATCAGGGGTACAACAAAAGTGGGAGAGATAGCGAAGAAAGTACAGGTAAGTAGGTTGAAGAGGTATGGACTTGTGATGAGGACAGACAATGAATATGTGGGCAAAAGAATGATGGGAATGGAAGTACAAAGCAGAGGTGGATGGATAAAGTAAAAAAAAAAATCTAAAGGAAAAGGGTCTGACTGGTGAGGAGATACTGGACCGAGCTGCTTGGAGATGGTTAATTAGTCACGTCGCCCCCACATAGAACTGGGAAAATTGCTTGTTTAGAATCTGTATCGTTAATTGCTTTATATTTTCTTGCCCAAATGTAACATAACAAATTCTGATCCTTCCTTAAAATGGATCAAGACAACAAAATAAGGCAGCAGAGATTTGGCACCAAAACCACAGCTGAAAGTCCAAACCAATACCAGAAAATTCTCTCTCTTTGTTTTTTTAATTCTGAAGTCTCTTCAGAATTTGAATCTTAATCTCTGACACTTACAAGGTGCAAGTGGTCAACTTACATTTGCTGAGCATATTCTTAGGACCACAACACTGACATTGGGTGGGACCTTCTTTTGCTTTCAAAACAGTCTCTGTTCTATACGGCATGGATTCCACAAGACACTGGAAACATTTCTTTGTGATTCTCGTCCATGTTTGAATGATTGTATCATGCAGTTTCTGCAGATTTATCAGCTGCTCATTCATGTCACAATCTCCCGTTCTACCACATCCCAAAGATGTTTTATTGGATTCAGGTCAGTAATTGGGAAGGTCAGTTGGAAAAGTTTTTTGCTTTGCTTCATGGTGCATTATCATGCGGAAGTAGCCATTAGAAGATGGGTAAATTATGGCCATGAAGGGATTCACTTGGTCAGCAACAATAATCAAATAGGCTGTGGCATTCAGGTGATGATTGATTGATATTAACAGGCTCAAAGAGTGGCAATAAACATTCTCCACACCATCACACCGCCACCACCGCCATCTTGGACTGTTGACACATACAGTGGGTACGGAAAGCATTCAGACCCCCTTCAATTTTTCACTCTTTGTTATATTGCAGCCATT
>JANRMT010062828.1:71032-85739 GCA_026402145.1 Polypterus bichir lapradei | reverse complement strand
GATAGATAGATAGATAGATAGATAGATAGATAGATAGATAGATAGATAGATAGATAGATAGATAGATAGATAGATAGAACTTTATTTGTTCCCGGGAGGGAACAAAAATAATAATAATTATCTGACAGGTCAGAAATATCTCAGCCAATCCTTAGCTCCATCATGCCTGCTGTTCTGGAGGACATAAACCGACTGACAAGGCGTTATATTCAGTTTCCATATCGTTTGGTTGACCATGCCAACATAAAAATGTAATATGCTGCAGTGTCTGGGACATTTAGAGCACTGAAATTGCATTAAACACAAGATGGGAGACACTGTACTACAGGAAGCAACCTTTGAAAGGGGTTTAGGGGTTCATGTTAACGCCATGTTTTTGTCATCTAAGTAATGCACAGAAGCAATTAAAAGGCAAAACTTAAAACGTTAAGTAAAATAGTAAAAAGTGTTGACTATAAATCAAGGGATGCTATGCTTAGAGTATGTAATGTACGAGTTAATAATAATAATTCTTTATATTACTCAAAGAGCTTTTCATAGTGAGTGGGGAGCCACTTCTGCCACCACCAATATGTAGCGTGCACCTGGATGATGCAACGGCAGCCATTTTTGTGCCAGTGCGCTCACCACACATTAGCTGTTAGGTGGTGAAGACGTGAGGGGGAGACAGAGGATGATTAGGGTGCCAGAATGACTATGCTGTGGTTGGCAATTTTGCCTGAACATCTGACATATATCCTGCTCTCCTTAAGAAGGATGCCCAGGGATCTTTAATGACACAGAGAGTCAGGACCTCAGCTATACGTCTCATCCGAAAGATAGGATTGGTATTGGGATCCACATTCAGAGCACAGGGTAAGCGCTCCCCTGATGCCCTCACCAGCACCTCTACCAGCAGCAACCCATGTTTTTCCTGGCTACTCTTCCATCCCAGTACTGGCCTGGGCCCGACTATGCTTGGCTTCAGGTGGGTGACCGGTTCTGAAGTGCACATGTTATCGCCATATCTGAAATGTTGTGTGCAGTTCTGGGGTCTGATTTATGAAGTTTACGTTTATACAAAAAAGTGGCTTGAAATGTGCATATGTAAGTTTCTACGCAAAAGTGGGATTGATAAAAGAAAATTTGTCAGGAGAACTTATGCATGTTTACATTAATATGCATATGTAACATTTCGGAGGCAGTGGGAACTGACGACATCCTTGATCAGGTAGGAAAATGCAGCCAAAGCAGCTAAATGACGACTCACACACACAATAACGCATAGCCTGAGCCGTTATTATAACGTGCATTGACGTGACAAACATATTAAATCTCAAAAGTGATGAATATGATGCACAGACTTGGTTTTACTTTCCTTTTAAGGGGGGCAATGCTGCACATTTGCACTTAAAATGTTTTTCATCAGTTTATATAGCCTACCAGTTGTCACTTGTCAGAATTAGAAACCAAAGTGCAGTAGAAGCACAGGTGTGCCTCCTTCCCTGTGCACACACCCTGTAGCTGATTCATAGCCTGATGGTTTGGCACTGCTTGAAGACTATGCAAATGGCCTTATACAGGGGGAACATACTTTTAAGGCCCATGATGTTGACTGGCTTAGGACCCGATTTTGGCTTCCAAGAGTCATTCTCTTGGAACTGTGCACTAAATTGGGCCGGACATTAGAAAGACAGACTGCCCAAAATGGGCTCTACCTGTTCACATGCAGGTTTTAACATCAGTTGGCCTTCTGGCACCTACCATTAGGAAACTGGCCAACAAGTCGGGAGTATCTCAGTCAAACTTTAACTCCATTGTGCTGGAGGCCATAAACCGACAGATGAGACTACACATTCAATTTCCAAACAGTATGGTTGAACATGTCAATATAAAAAGGTAAAACTGCAGCAGTGTCTGATTTTCCAAATGTAATTGACAGCACTCAAACTGCAGTAAGAGCGTATTGAGGGAATGAAGCTGCTTTTGTTAATCTTAAGTACTGACATTCCATTAATGCAGAAGTCATCTGTGATACCAGGATGAAACTGGCAAACATTGTGGCTTGGTGGCCTGGTCAATCCATGAGTTATTTATTTTGAGGAACAGTACCTTTGGAAGATGTGCTGTACGTGGTGGCTGGCTCGTTGGTAAGATAACTGGCTTTCATATGGTCTGAACTGTTCATTGTGACAACAGTCATGCCATGACATGTGCCAGGTGACAGCAGACACAGTACCTGCTCAGACACTGGCACCTGGTCCCAGAGTGCAGAGGAGAGG
Source organism: Polypterus bichir lapradei (assembly GCA_026402145.1). Lineage (NCBI taxonomy): Eukaryota > Metazoa > Chordata > Cladistia > Polypteriformes > Polypteridae > Polypterus > Polypterus bichir. The sequence goes on along the minus strand of JANRMT010062828.1, from coordinate 83,478 downwards.
CACTACAAAGCCATATGTGCACCACAGAACTCCTCAAATGCCAGTGGCAGTGTCTGGATGCAACAGGTGGGGGGCTGCTCTACCAGCTGATGAAGGGCTGTGGCACTGTGATTGGATATCTATGAGGCTGATTAGCATAGTCCACATATGGTTGTTTCAGTGTTGCAACCACGAGTTTCAAGGCGTGTTCACATATGCACATTCAGAAGATGATTGCAGTTTATAAAGGATATATGTGTATGCTAAGTTCTATAAATCATATTTTTTATTGGCATAAACATTTTCCTGTTTTTTGGCGCATGCATATTTTCATTCTTGGAACCATGCAAATTTTTATAAATGAGACTCCAGGGGCCTCATGTATAACGCCGTGTGTAGAATTTGCACTATAACATGACATAAGCACAAAAGCCGAAATGTGCTTACGCACAGAAAAATCCAGATGCAGGAATCTGTGTGTACTCCAAATTCCGCGTTCTTCCGCTCCATAAATCCCAGTTAGCGTTAAAAGTAACGCACGTGCACACACCTTCTGTCCCGCCCCGTCTCCTCCCAGAATTACGCCTCTTTGAATATGCAAATCAATATAAATAGCCCTTAAGCTCTGCGTTCTGTGAAAAGGCAATGGCAAAAGCACGGGGGAAAATATAAGAATTTCAGCGAATACCAAGTGGAGGCAAAGGAAAAACGTACTATTTGTTGATTTAAACAGTGGAATAAACAACAAAAGGAAGTTGATCGAGTGATATAGCGTGTTGGAGAAACTTGAAAGCTCAAGTTCACAAAGTCACACAGTGCCAAAATAAAAAAAGAAGTCACATATCAAAGTCGCCGTGAAAAGGTGAGTTGTAGCCCACTGTCTGAACTTATTAGGGTACAGACAAAAAAAAAATAGGCACACAGTGGGAAAAAAGCACAAAATGTCAACTTTAATCTCGAAATTTCCACTTTAATCACGTGGTTTATTTTGTCATTTAAGTAGAACATCATAAACTTCATCGTAAAATCATTTAATTTACTAGTTTCTCAGATCCCATTGTAACCAAAGTAGCATGTTAAATGCTTTATTTTGTATTTGATCTTCAATGTGCTCTATGTGTGTGAATCACTACGTGCTTCCGTTCTTTCTCTTTCTCCGACAGGACACAGAATCCATTACATTCGTGATATTACAGCTCTCTGAATAATTAAAATACTGAGATGTATACGTGATTAAACATGGGAACACGATGGCGCAGTGATTGGTCATGTCTCACACAAGATGCTTGCTGCGACCTTCGATGAAATAATTTATTGTAGCAGTACTGTCTCTTTCAAACGTACTAACCTGCAATTCCTGTCCTTACTTTTCTTTCCCCAAATACCCAATCGCCACACAATCAGCTCTGTAATAGACGTTAAGCCATCTGTAAGCTTACAACGACAATTCTTCAAAACTTTTAAGGAACATTGAAATATCTTCATAGTACGTGTTTAATTATTCTATCTGTCTATCCTTCCAGTGTCGCGCCAGCCTCAGCAAATATACAGTGCGCAAGGCAGGAACAATACGTGAACTTGTTAGCGCTGCGGCACCGTGTCCTCACATGTTTAATTATTAACAATACAGATTTATTTAAATGAAGTTAAAGTTTTATCTGTATAATATAATCAACATATTTTGCTGCACTTCATCTTAAAAATGATATCGTCATCATATGTAAATATGTGCTTTATAAAGTGGTGCAGGTTGTGTAATATTATAACTGTAGTGCAAGTTTACAGTGAGGTAATTGTACTTATAAGTACAAACAGTTCTACAAGGAGCAATTGATTGAGTGCGTTTATAGTTCTTGGGATGAAACTGTTTCTGAACAGCGAAGTCCGTACAGGAAAGGCTTTGAAACGTTTTGCTGTGGCTGAGGCAGCGTGTGCTTGATACTGTATATATGATAATTCTCTTTCCGATCAGCTGCTGCTGTGATTCCCCACTCAGATACAGTGATATAAATGCTCCGAGTGGTGCAGTGAGAGTAATATGGAAAAAGATGATCCGCTGTGGCAACCCTTAAAGGGAGCAGCTGAAAGAAGAAAAAAAAGAAGAAGAATATGGTGCAGTGAGAGTAACAATGCTAAAGCAGTTATGGTATTTGGAATACTATGGCTATTCCCTGGACCATTATATTGTTACAGGTAATCTACAATCAGATGCATTACACTAATAAACAATATGCGGTTAGTTTCAGTGTATTTATAAAGCCGCGTCAGAAACGTGGTTCTAAGAAATAAAGGGTAACCACACAGGAACAGTAGCACTGCTTTGACGCTGGGTGCCGCCAGTCTGCAAAACCGAGTGAATAACTTGCTTATGACAGGGTATGAGGTACTGTGGAAAAGTGCGTGGCTTTACGCCAAGTGTAGGTTTTATACATCGCGATTTGAACATGGAAACGCTTTTATGCAACATTTCTGTGTGTACGCACCGTTTATACATGAGACCCCTGGTCACCATGCTACCAAAAAAAGACATAGCAGCAGTTGAAACTGTGCAGAGGAGAGCAACCAGGAGCACTGAAGGGCATGTCCTACTGTGGCAGGCCCAAAGAATTAAACCTGTTTAGCCTCAAGTAGAGGGCACTGAGTGGGGACCTCATCCAGGTCTTCAAAATCCTCAAAGGCATTGATAAAGCACATCCAGCTGAATTCTTCCAACTTACCGGTGAATGACATACTTGAGGACACCAGTGGAAATGAAGGGGAAGTGCATTTAAAACTGAAGCCAGGAAGCACTTCTTTATACAAAGACTTGTGAGAATCTACCAGGACATGGAGTTGGAGCAGAAACCTTGACAACCTTTATGAAGAAACTGGATGAGATATGGGGCCATTAGCTTAGCAAACGAGTTTGATGGAGTGAATGGTCTCTTCCTATGTACCTCTTCTTATGACAAAATAAAGTAAACCTTCACTGATCGGCCACACTTGATTCAAAGAAAAATTAGAGGCAGATGTCCAAATGTTAAAGGTTATTTGAATAAATGGAATGCTAAGAAGCCAAGACTACTGGTGTGAATTAATAATAATAATAATATAAGTAACAAGCTGGTTAAGTTTGCCGATGATACCAAGATAGGTGGATTGGCAGATAATCGATAATCTGTTGAATCATCACAGAGGGACTTGGACTGCATACAGGGTTGGGCAGATTTGTGGAAGGTGAAGTTTAATGCCCGTAAATGTAAAGTATTACACATCAGGAGTAAAAATGAAAGGTCTTAAAATTGAAAGAACACTTTGTGAGAAGGATTTAGGAGTCATAGTGGACTCAACATTATCAACCTCCCAATAGTGTTCAGAAGCCATTAAGAAGGCTAACAGAATGTCAGGTTATATAGCGCCCTGATGTGTGGAGTACAAGTCCAAAGAGGTTCTGCTCAAGCTTTATAATGTACTGGTGAGGCCTCATCTGGAGTACTGAGTGCAGGTTTGGTCTGCAGGCTACAAAAACGACATAGCAGCACTAGAAAAAGTCCAGAGAAGTGCGACTAGGTTGATTCCAGGGCTAAAGGGGATGAATTATGAAGAAAGGTTAAAAGAGCTGAGCCTTTTCAGTTTAAGAAAAAGAAGATTAAGAGGAGACATGATGGGTGTTTGAAATTATGAACAGAATTAGTCCAGTGTATCGTGACAATGACTTTAAAATGAGTTCATCAAGATCATGGGGACACAGTTAAAAACCTGTTAATGGTAAATTTCACATAAACATTAAGAAGTTTTTCTTTACACAGACAACCACAGACACTTGGAATAAGCGACCAAGTAGTGTGGTAGACAGGAAGACTTTAGGGACTTTTAAGTCGATTTAATGTTTTTTTTATAAGAATTAAATGGATGGGACTGATGAGGTTTGTTGGGCTGAATGGCCTGTTCTCCTCCCGACTGTTCTAAAGTTCTAATGTCACTCAGAAGGGAAGCACTCAGCCTCTGCAACTGGATGTTACTGTCATCAACCTTTTTCCTCTTACCCATTAATAGGCAAAGATCTCAGTTTTAGTTCAGAAATTAATGATCAGTGTACTATTATGCCTTGTGATTTTAACAGTATGATAATATCAAATTATGAGGTTGTCTCCCATATGCTAGTACTACTAAGATAAAAAAAAAAAAAAAACATGAAGGAAGTAGCTATTGTGTATTTTTAGATGTGCTGCTCATGGACCAAACCATAAGACATCATTCAGTTAGTGAAAATTTTTAATTGAAATATAAAAAGTAAATAAAGCTAATGGAATGAAAAATGCTAAAGACAGATTTATGAAAAAGGTAAAGGAAGATAAATAAAAAAAAATCAGGGTCTAAGATAACAAAATGTAAATGATAGTTATGAATAATTAAGATAACAGCATTTTGGATTTAGCTTCTGTGAGAGATGATGAAGGCTGAGAATACAACTCGGATTCATCTGATTGTACACTCCTAAAAATCCTGGTTCTATAATGGCACTTGCAGTTCTTCACTGGGTTTTGTGGTTCCCCATAGAACTATTGCTTGATAAAGCACCATTTCATCTTGGAAAAGGTTCATTCTCTGCATATGAAGTTGTTCCTTTCTGCTTTGACAAATTTCCTAATATGTATAAAAAACTGAAATCTTCAATTTATGGTAGGCTGCCTAGCAGGACACAACCAGATTAAAAAACCTTGGACTTAGCGTGTGTTATTGCCTGAAGTAAGAGTCCATTGAAAATCAAGAACCCACTGGTATTTCACAGATCAGTTACCATTTAATCCTGGTTGTTTACTGTATGATGCCTCTTACAGATCCAAATAAATAAAGGTTCTTTCTGGAATCCTCACGTGGATGGGTCTTTTGGGAACCAAAAATAGCTCCCCTATGGCATCGCTCAAGAGTACCGTCATTTTTAAGAGTGTAGTTTCTATTTGGGTAAGCAGTGAAGTCACGGAAGAGGAGGAATGACATCCGTGAGATGCCCAATGCCGCCGGCAGCATGATGTTTTCTGGCTTGGGCACCGTATAATTTTGAGAAAGATACCGAAGTTGATAACGAACCGTGAAATTTGTTCGCTATGCCCTTGAATTGCATTCAAGCATTTCACTTTATCGGTGAATTAAATGATAGGAATGCACAGAGCCGAGATTAAAAACAGTGATCTGGAATCCTCGCCACCATTCGATTCTCCGGGAAGTGGACAGAAAATAAAATATTTTTCTACAACTGCTCGATAAAAATGTCAAACTTCAAAGATTGTGTTCGATATCAAATCTTAAATAATGACAATTCAAAATGCCGATATAAATTTTTAGAACGTAAAATCATCTCATTTCAAAATATCAATATAGAATTCAAAACGTATTTTAGAGATCAGTATTTAAAATGGTTCGACTGAGTATATGCCAAAACCGCTCATTTCTGTAAGCAATCGAATTTGCTAAACCCCGCCCGAGGAAGTGCTGAGGAGGGCTAGAGAGGGTCCATCAACAAGTAAGAAGTAACCAATACGTTCCGCGGCTGTCTGAATCCTGTGTAGACCAATCAATCAATCAAGCTCTTAGATATATCCCGGTGCATGAACAACGATATATAAAAATACAGTTTGAAAGACACGAATATATACTGAAAACAATTAAGACTTGTCCAAATTAATAGCATAATTATAAAGATCCGATGTGCAAGACGCATACAATTAAAATACTAGGGAGCTCCTCGACTTTTATTTCGTAGGGTTTATTCAAGGCAATCGTTACAATGTAAGCTTACGAAAAGTCTTTGTTTAAAAAAAGTAGGACGTTTCATCGACAGTTCCTAATGATTTGTTTTACGGTATTATCTGAAAGTAAAACGTCTGCACGTCTTCACAAAGAGGATTCTTCTTCGAGGCCGTTGAACTTTGCAGCTCCACGGCACGACCCCAGTCTGCAGAGCGATAACGAAAACCACCCGCCCAGTCTGGCTCAGCTGAAAGAAAGGTAAGTTTTGGGGCGTCACCCTGCCCAATAGAGGCGCAGCATCCGCGGTGACGTCACTGCCATATGTTCAGAAAGCACCACGCCCCCAACGTGGTTAGGAACTGGTCTTGCTGTGAGGCACTTATTACTCTCTCTGTGCAAGAAAAGGGAGCAGAAGAGAAGCATGGAAGTTTTATTTTTAAAATTCCAAATACTCGTGTTTATGAATGTTTTCTGAACGGCAAAAATCCAACCAAAGTGGGATCACTTCTTCAGTTTTGTATCCTTCTTCGTTTAAGTCGGTTTCCCCACAAGGATGCCTTTCATTTGTTAGCACTGGGCTGTATCATAAAAGTGTTGGTCTGTGGAGTTCTTTTTCTTGTTCATTTTAGTTTCCTTTCTTTCTAAGAGATCTACCTCCATACCCTTCTCTTGTTCATCATCATCATCATCCTCCTCCTCATCATCACACAAAGGGAACCACGAGCAACAGTGAATTTTAGCAAAGCAGTAATTCGCATGCCGTAGAGAAAGGGTGCTTTGGTGCATTTAAAGAAATGGCAACAGCAGCCGGCGTGGATCATTTTGCAGCAGAATGTTTAGTGTCAATGTCCAGTCGGGCCATCGTTCACGATCCGAAACTGGATATAGAGGATAAGGCTGAAGAAGCGTCTGTGCAGAAAATCGGAGATGATAATAAGGAAGCGCCAGTGAAAGATAATTCTTCCCTGTTTATGGTTGCCAGGATTTTGGCAGACTTAAACCAGCAGACCCCCGATGGTCCTGCAGAACAACCAAAAATATCAGAAGACATCAAAGTGCCGAGCCTTTCGACAGAGGATGCCGGGTTTAAAAGTGTCACCAAGCCCGGCAAAAATGATGGATACCGTGCCACACCTACCACCCTAACCGACCAGGGTCCTAAACAAAGAAACAGGCGTGGGAGAAGCCGAATCGAGCACGAATCTCCCCAGAAAAAGCACAAATGCCATTATTCTGGCTGTGAAAAAGTTTATGGCAAATCATCCCATCTTAAAGCACACCTAAGGACACATACAGGTCAGTTTCGCGTTATTCAAAAGAGGTATTCATTTAGTTTGCCACTGCGGGTTGTTTTTGTTTGCTTCTTTGTTTGTTTTTGAATATGTGTATAACATGCTATTAGCAAACGTTAATTTGTCATGTAGTAAAAGTAATTAAAATAAAAAGAGAAGAAAAGAAAGGAATCAAGCGGACTGATCATGATAAACAGATCGTACTCCACCCACTGATGTCTGGCCCTTCCATTCTGCTTTAACATCAGAAACAAAAAATCCCGTTGAAGTTTTGATTATAATAATGAAAATAAACCTGGTGTGTGTATCGAGGGTGTTATGATCACTGCATATAATAGTTCAGTCATACCTGTGATCTTTTCATTGTGATACTAGAGTCAGTCCTTGGCACTACGTCTAGGGCTGGCTAAACGGGAACTCCTCACGTGGACTTTTCTTTCTCTCCTACTGTATTATGTGTCAGCTTTTCTGTATGGGATACAGGGCTGCGCCCCCGGCTAGGAACGGAGGTCACATCCAGTCTTTTCTTGCTTCTTTTCTATCCGTTTCAGTGCTCACACACAAAAGCTTGTTTTATTTTCATCCGAGCCACTGGAGATAAATTATACTATTACCGCCGTGTATAACCCCGCAGTAGACAACGGAATTAAAAAGTAGCTGCCACAGACTAAGGGGAGGTGGGGGTGCGGGGGGGTTCGATGTCAAACTTCTTAAAATAACTCCTCAATTTGGTAATAAAAGTGCCAAGCAGACGTAAAAAAAAAATCCCACACTAAGTATAATTACATTGAAACTGCCCTGTCCGTACAAAGTTAAAAAAGAAAGCTGGGTGGGAGAGGGGAAGGGGAGTCGCCAGGCAGCGACTTTTGCAGTCCCCCGGCCTCAGGAGTGTTAAAGATCTTTTGTTGCGAAGCGCCACACCCCCGTGAGCCGGGTTGCCAGCTGATCTGGCCAGCAACAGACTCTATTAAGCGATCGCAGAGAGCGAGAGCGGCTCAGCTTGTAGCGACGACTCATTTGATGGGTAATCGGTCTGACGGACAGACTTTCTAGACAGAATGAGAGAGAGCGAGAGAGAGAGAGAGAGACAAGGCATTCTTCCTGTAAGCAAGTGCCAACTAGCGGAAAAGGTGCACAATGGCACAGACGACAAATAAAAAAGTGCACTATGGACCTGGATGACAGAATAAAGCCATATCAGAAAGTTTACCATGCGAAATCCTTATAAAAAAAGTCGAGGAGAGGAGGCGACACCGAATATTCCATGTGATTTTGAGTATACTCAATTTCCATTTTCACTCGTTCACTCCAAAATTTCAAATAGTCCATATTTCTTTTTTAAGCTGCATTTTCCAGAGTTTTTCCTGAACTTTGAGCACCCAACTCAAAAGGCAAGAAAATTCATGCGATCACCTGGCGCAATCGCGCACGTATACGTAACATCGCATCGTTGGCCTGCTCGGAGGAAGAGGCGTCGCCAGGTTGTGCCTAAAACTTGCAACGATTTTCGGAAATCTGTACCACCTGTGCCCTAACAGAACATTTAGGAGTCAAAAATAGCGTGGGGTTTTAATAGGGGTTTAGATCGTGGGATTGATAGGAAAAGAACACCCAGCTGTATTGTAACCCATCAAAAAGCTCCCCTTCATCTGCTTGAACAGTACAGAGTCAATCCCCACACACACGTAACGCTCAGAGGACATTAAAACTTCACAGCGATGGCACTCCAACCAGAATGCCCGAGTTTAGTTACTAGGATGAAGCAATTCCACTTGCTGCACCAAAGTGCTACCCCATAATTATATAGTATAGAATTAAGAAGTGAGCCAGTTGCAGTAGCCAGTGTAAGGCACATCACCAACCCTGTGCTGAAGAAGCTGGCAGTGTTTCTTGTTCTCCATGGTTGGGCTTTGGAGGTCGGCTAGCCTGATGACAGCAAGGTTGTACAATCATGTTCAAGAAAGTACTGGTGTATATTGTAATAAAATATTAAAAACATTATATCAGACGGAAAGATACAGTCCATAATTTTATGTTTACATTATTCCAACGTGTTTGTGCTAGAACATATAGATAATGAAAACTGCTATATAAGATAGATAGAACAGATTATATTAAAACTATACATTTACCTGAATGTAAATATACGCATATATGCGTATAATTGCAATGGGTGGTGACAGTTGATTGATGACTTGGCTGGGATGGATGGTAGTCATAAAAATGGATGGACTGCAAAAAACAGCTTCAGGACTGTTTGTTTCTCCGATACACTAGATGGCAGCATTAGTGTGCTGCTGAACCCATACACACACTGACAGGGATTAGTGAGAACTGCAGCCCGCTTTCTCTCATGGGTGCCACCGGGAGGAGCTGCAGGGAATGGCTGTCCATAATTTTAGGGGCTTCCACCTGACACGGAAGTGCTTCCTAAGTGCAATATTGTGGCACCTAAAGTGCTTCCCTTGGTCTGGCATAAAAGCCAATCCACCCCCAGCCTCATCTCTTTTGGGAGTTGGATAACACTTGATAGAAGAGGTTTAGAAAAAAAGGGAAGGATTTGTGACTTGTGTATTTAGAGCTACATTACATAGTTCAAATAAAAAGATTTGTTTAGTTTTGTTGAGGTTTTGGGGTTCTGAGACGCCCTTTAGTGGTTTTTACACCCGCTTCATCCTTAACAAGGTTGTGGGGTAGCTGGAGGTTATCCCAGTAAGCTTCAGCTACAAGGCAGGAATAATCCTTGGACAGGGTGCCAGGCCATCGCAGGGAGCACACACGCACACACAAACACACACACAATGTGTGTATGTATAAATAATTTTGGGCACCTGAAGTGGACTGGTGCCCAGCCCAGGGTTTGCTGCTGTTTCGTGTCCATTGTTGCTATTGCTATTTAGATAAACAGCTCCCAGTGTTATATATTTGGATAAATGGATAGACAATGAATGGATGAATACATGCAGTTCCCTGCTGATGAGAGCCTGGTATGTACTGCATACTGTAAAACAAGCAGGTCTGGTCACTTCTGGTAACTGTCTTTCTAAGTCACGGTGCCGATTCCCCCGGCAGGCCCTCATCAGTTCGGCTCTGCCTTCATATTGTCTGCACAGGAAATCCCACGTTACCTAATCCACACTGTTTTAAAGACACTTCCCCTTTCCCTGAACCGATAACGGCTGCACATTCCTCTTACTTTGAGCTTTGTCGACTGGTTCTCTATCAGAGACAGCATCCATCACCGCTTCCCTTCACGTGCATCCCCAGCCAGTCCCTCTTCCTCTAAATTGACTTGAAGACCCAATTAACGTAAGACAGAAAGTGAAAAAGAAAGACAAAAAGAAAGAACGCATCCAAAATACACATTTAAAGAGAGGAATGCTGTAAATATAGAGTTCAAACTCATTGTTCATTTCTTGTATGTAAATGCATTCATCCATAATGTGTATATTAAATAATAAGTCTATGAGAAACTGAAGGAAGGCTTAGGCCGAGGAGACCTCAATCATTTGAAAGCGAACAAAATCAATTGGTGGTGCTTACAGTAATTAAGTGTATTGGCCTTATCTGCATTTTTGACTGAACTGAAATAACATAATTATAGGGGTTGGGGGGGGGGGGCCCCCACCGGCACAAAAAAGGTCAAAAGGACAACACAACAACATCCTGAATGTAATTTGCCTTCTGCTTTTTTTGTTAGACATTTATCATTTTGGACAACATGGTGGTGAGTGGGATTGTTGGAGGTCAGTCTGGGTTAGCTCTGCTAGTTTCTTAGTTTTTTCTTAAGCATTAGTATGGCAGCACAGTGATGTATAGCTTCCAGCTATGCAGACCTAACCCTGAGTCCTGGCTTGGTCACCATCTGTGAGTAGTTTGCATGTGCTCCCACTGTATGTGTCACTGTTTTTCCAGGTTCTGTGATTTTTCTCCCACTTCCAAGGACATGCAGGTTAGATTGGTTGACTGCTCTAACTCAGTCCTGTGAGCTTGGATGTGTTTGAAAAGGCGCTGCTAAGGAATGGCACTCTTCTCAACTCTTGAACCCTCATTTAATTGTAGGGTGCCTTCTGATTGGAGCTGGCATGTTCTTCACTGTTTCTATTGGCTTCCTCAATGGACCCCAGCTTCCTCTCAATTTCCAATTGGTATGTTACTTTGTGATTGTAAATTAGCCTGGTGTGTTCAGGCATGTTTGAGTATGTCCTGTGATGGACTAGGTTCTCAGCCAAAGCTGCTTTCCTTTATGCATCCATCTTTGTGTGGATTGTCCAGCATTTTGTGACCCTACTATAAAGAACAGGGCATGGAAATGGAGGAAAAGATGGGCTTAACCTTTTATAGGAATAACGATTACATATGGACATCGATTCTTGTATGTCTTTTTATTATACACTTGTTTTTGGTCTGACTTTCCATCCTATAACATCTCATTGTTAGTTTCATTGATAGGTAAGTAGTTATTTTAAAATTGTCAAATTAATCCAATATTGAGTCGCAGGGAGGGAAAAGTCCATCTTGGCAGTTTTGGTCAGAAAGCAAGACCACTCATGTAAACACACATAACTTGTGCTGACCCAGGGCAGTTTGGAATATATAAGAACAAATTATCTAAGAAATGAAACCGTAAGGACTTTGGAGAAAACCTACGTGGACACGGGGCAAATGTGAATAGTCCACACAGAAGGCAACTAAACAAGGGATTTCATCCTGAGGTACTGGATGTATGAAGCACCAGTGTGCCACCACATTGCCCTTATAGGCAGCTCTTATTATCAAGTTACATACACTAAGATGATCTATCTATCTATCTATCTATCTATCTATCTATCTATCTATCTATCTATCTATCTATCTATCTATCTATCTATCTATCTATCTATCTATCTATCTATCTAGTACTGAATACTTACTTCAAGCTTGTGTATTTGACTTAATGTGTGGGGTAGGAGGCATGTACAAGGGACTAGTGGAGGAGTAGAATGACTATGAATTTTTCCTTGTTTAAAATATATATCTATTTATTCATCAAAATTAAGTATTTAAATTTGTGTGTGGTGTAGGTGGACTGTACTGGGGAGTAGTGGAGGAGTTAAAAAAAATACATATGTATCTTTTTACTTATCAAGAAAAATTATTTAAATTTGTGTGTGGGGTAGGAAGCATGTACAAGGGAGTAGTGGAAGAGTAAAATGATTATTACTTTTTTTCTTGTTTAAATATGTATCTATTTATTTATCCGGATAAAGTAAATATGTGTGCTGTGTAGGAGGCGTGTGACGGGGAGTAGTGGAGGAGTAATGTAATTATTATTTTTCTTAGAGAAATTGTTATTTATATTGATGTGTTCATGTTTTCTATTATTGTGCAAAATAAAGTTTGTATTAAAAATTAAAAAATCTATCTATCTATCTATCTATCTATCTATCTATCTATCTATCTATC
>JANRMT010062828.1:0-71022 GCA_026402145.1 Polypterus bichir lapradei | reverse complement strand
ATCTATCTATCTATCTATCTATCTATCTATCTATCTATCTATCTATCGAGTGTATACACATCTGCTAACCTTGAATTCCTAGTGCCTGTATGAAGAATTGAACTGTTTGGTTTTGGGCTAAGGGGTTGAAATGTACAGACGGCCACTCTCTCAGTGTCAACTATTGTGACCCAGTGTGTTCCTGGTCAAGTCACATAACCTACTGGTATTGTAAGAGCAGGAATATGTAAATAGTCTTGCTGAACCATCCCTTAGGATTTCAGAGTCACTTTGTATAAAAGGACTGGCGACATGTTAATGTAAAAGAGATATAATTATAATTTGTGTAAATTAAAGAGTGTAGCGTCTTGGTTCAGGGCAATGCAGTGTACTTTAGAGAGAGAAAAAAAATAAAGTAAATGCTTGACATGGACTGAAGATTTGGTTTCTGTTTCTTTTTCCTTCTTTATTCAACCTCTAGAAAGGTTGCTGTATTTTTCTCAACTTTTGACATTTTCTTGGCAGCCGCTTCATGCCGGTATGAGGAAGACCTGCTTAATTGTTCTTTGACATGAGAGTGGGAAGGGTTCCAGTGTACCCCATTGCACAATTTTAGTAGTTTCTTATTAAAAACCACACCAGCAGGTAAAGGACAAAGTTGTCTGCGTGTGGTAAAAGAGAACGTGTTCAGTCACCACTGACCATCTGCTGTCATGAGATTACCAGCATCAGGATGGGAAGGCCGAGTGCCACGTTAGTGCTGCTGGCAATGGGGATGCTGTCACAGTTCATGATGCTACCTGTGGTGATTTACGTCATTCAGCAGGGGCACCTAACCTGACAATTCTGTAATATCTGGTGCCCACATGGTAGAGCAGATATGATGAGTTTTGACTGTGTAGCTTGTTCAGGGTGTAGGGATGGGTGGATGACAGCACATGTTGTACGATATATCCTGTCCACAGTGTATAAGATGTCTTACATGGTGCGCACAGTACATTTAAATGTGAGTAAATGTACAGTAAATAGCAAAAGATATGAAGCAAGAGCACCAAAAAGCTGGAAAAGCAATAGGAATTGCTGTTGATTATTATTATTTTCCATTTTGGCACCTTCCTTGTTCATGTTCACAGGAGATGGCAGCAAGCAACATGGCTACTGTTGTCATGTTGAAACAACACATCCACACTGGAAGCTGTACATTAATATATCATAAGAATCACATTTCCCAATGTAAAATATGACTTAATATATAAAACAACATTCTCAGACTCACTTATTCCCATTCGGGGTTGCAGAGATCTGGAGTCTACCCTGGGGGCTTCAGGCACAAGGCAGAAACCATCTCTCACGGGGTCCACTCACTCATACAGCTATACTGGGACCCACTTAGAGTTGCCAGTTAATCTAACATATGTGAGGGAAAACCATAAACTCTGACTGTCGCATGCCAAACGTATTCTGAAGAGCAACAAGAACAATTTAATTTGCCTAAGCTGATGCCACGTTACGCAGCTTCTAGACTTGCCAACTGAAGTTGATAATCTTGATGCCTGACCAGGTCAGTGTCCATGACTGAGAATCATAGGGCATGTCAAATTTAATGATTGCATGCCAACCTTCCAGCGCAGTCATGCTCGCTCCTTTATTTTGTGAGTTCAGCCGCAATATCAGCTCTTTTTAGTTCTTTCTTTCCATTCCATTCCATGTGAGACATCAGACAGACAAGCTTCTCTTCGGTTTCTCAGGTCCAAAATACCCACTTTCCATTTCCCTCGTTGCTGCATTTGGTGCATTCATTGGCTGTCACGCACATAAGAGCCCACCGTTACTACTACTACCGGAGCGAGTTGTGGACTACTTGGAGCGAGTCACTGAGCGTGTTATATTATGTAAATGGCTTCAGAGGAGCATGCCATCGACTGCCTCTGACTTCCTCGGATTTTGTGAATGAAGGCAAAAAAAAAATCGCTTAAAATCGTCGAACGTGACATAGCCTTTAGATGACATCTGAAGATATATGTGATGTGGCATGCATGTAGGCCAACAACCACTGAGAAACACTGAAAAAAAAACAATAAAAGTCATGACAAAAACATTTTATATTTAAAAAACAAAATAGGAGGGTAACGGGACAACTTCTCTAAAAAGCTCTAATGGCCATTTATTAAAATAGTCCATTTGGAGCCTTGGTTTAAATGCTGAGGCCAGTCAGACTCGGCCCCTGTGCAGTGCCCTGAGGTGGGCTCCTCCTGTCTAGCATAACTGTTAGTAATTTATTCACAACTAGATCTTAGGGGCCAGCTGGGCAATGGCGTCCGTGACCGTGTCACTATCACACACCGGTGATAAACAAACCAGCTCTCTTTAGTAAAATTTGTAATAACTTTTTAAATTGCTTTATTACAGCCACTGTAAATTAGCATAAATAAAATAAATTGAGGGACTGGAATGTGGGAGGTGTGTGTGTAGTAGTAGTAGTACATAACTATATGTAAAATGTGGACCCGCTTACTTTTCCAAGACAACTTTGTGAAAGAAGATGATTAAAATATTACGTAAGCTACAAAGTAGAAACTGTTCTGTGCTATAAAATGAAGCAATTTCAATTTGTAACAAATTAAAACGACAACATCGGCTGACAGGATAGTACTACACAATCGACCCGTTTTACACAAGTTCTGAGAAAATAGACATGATAAAGTGGTGACGCTCAAAAATCCTCACGGTCATGACATTAATGCACAGTAAGCCATACTAAGGTACACAATTAAACAGATTACACATTTGTAAAAACTGTTAAAGCTTACAAATGTAGAACTGACTAACAAGTCACAAATCATCTTACTTCTGATATCACTAGTACTTTAAAATACTCGCTAGTGTTCCTTCTGTTGCGCAAAAGTCTCAACAGTGTTTGACTCGTCAAGTTGTCTGACACGTTCGTTTTCGATTGAGAGTACAGCCAAGCCTCTATGTCTGTCTTGCGACGTGGTGCTTCTGAGGTACTTTTTGATGGGTTTTAACATGGAGAACAATCATTCGCTCGCAGCAGCAGACACTGGTATAGTCAGCAGTAACATGTAAGCCATGCAAACATCACTGAAGGTAGACAACGGTGCATAGTGATCTATCAGCAACAGTTCAGCTACTTCGAAAACAGTCGAACGTGGTTGACAGGATGGATTGAAAACATGCAAGAAATGACAACAATTGAGCGCAAAACAGTGGTGAAATGTCGGTGCTGTAGCTTTCAACAAGAAGATCAGCAGCCGCGTACAATTAGCAGTCAGCCATCGAGGTCAAAGTTGATGGTAACAAGACATTGAACGTTGAAGCCACTGCATCGAGACTGTGAAACCGCTGTTTTAATTAAGTTATTACATTTTTTTTTTAAATCTGTATGGCTCTGAGTGGGCCCCCCATTTCGTAGACCCTTGTGCTTTGCACAGTCTGCACAATCCATTGCTACGCCAGTGACTCCTGTAGTAGAGGTCTGCATTCCCATGGAAATCTCATGAGATCTGATTCAAGGTTTTGTGACACAGGACTAAATTTAAGAGTCGTGAGCAGACCGGGCAACTTATTTGGACCTTATTTATGTGGTGGGGAGCAAATCAGACTCAGCATAGATGAATACCTTTGAGGAAGTTGATTCCTGAAAAAGTAAATAAAATGTCCTCAATATTCTAATCAATGCTATGAAACCACATGCAGTTGGGAGAGAAGAAGAAGTGGATGCACATCTGTGATACGGTGGGGCCTCGTTTTTTTAAATGAATGACAGTAGGTATTGTGCTATAGGTATAGTACGTAGAGGCTAGTAAAGGCATATGAACAAGGGTGACTAGTGGTTGGACTTGCAGGGCTGGGCAGTGTTGGTCCTGGGGGGCTGCAGTAGCTGCAAGTTTTCATTCCAACACAGTTGCTTAATTAGAAACCAATCCTTGCCCATCTCAGACCTTATTTAATTGTATGGCTTTTTAGTCTGTAATGTTAGGTTCTTATATTGTAGATTTTTTCCTTTGCAAGGACATCATCCAAATGATTTGAAGCCTAAAATGGACAATTTCCAGTTTGTCACATTTTTCTCTTTAAGTGTTTTATTAATCCGAATAGTGCATGATGAATCCACACTGGTGTAAATGGAGACAAGTTAGATGGAGACCCGCTGGCTCCTTTGTCATTTGCATCTTATTGCTAATAAGGAGCCATTAAAAACACTGAAATAAGCAGTGAAGAATGGGGAACCTTAACAAGTGAGACTACTAAAATGAATCATCAACATGTCACTTCAGCAATACAGTAAGTGCTTCATTAACTCCTTATTAAGGAGCTGGAACAAAATCCAGCAGTCACTGCGGCCCTCCAAGACTGACGCTGCCCAACCTTGGGTTGTAGTATGTTTTTCTTTTTTTTCTCATAAATTCTGCAAGAGGAATATGGTCGGGAGTCAGGTGAAACTTTTATGGGAGCGGGAGCGGGAGGAAGCAGATGGAAGTAAGCAGAAATAGGATGGGACTTTGTTAGGCGTGTCCTGAAGTGACATCGAAAAAATTATTACCACGCAGAGCTCTAATCTGCAATACTGATAGATAAATAGACTGGCTGTGCTTCCTACAGAAATGCTCTTTATCAATGGGATTTCTGAAGAGGTCTTGAGATCTCCTTGAAGTATGGACACTAGTGAGCTGAACCATATTACAGCACTATATGGAGGAAGGAGGAGTTCCAAATTAGCACTTAACTGGAAGCAAGTGAAGTAATTTAAAGACATCTTACATGGAGATACTTCCTTGTTCTTTTTTGTAGGGTATTTGTTCTCAATGTCTATAGTAATTTTATGTAAAACCCCTTTATCGGTTGTGTACGGTGGTCCAACTGCAGGTTCACAAACACCAGCACAGAATCCTCATGTTTTCTGCCCTGAAAGAGAAATTCAGTTCCCATTACTTTTTAAGTCAGGGCCTTGTGGAATCTCATTTTCTAATATAAAGTGTGCAGGTTGTGGCCACCGGGGGCACAGCAGCTGCCCAAACCCAACACAGACAGACACCAGGCCCAAGTCCAGCACAACACATGTTTAATTTAGGTGTGGCAAACACTTTCCTTTCATTCCCGCCACCTCAGCACAGCTGCAATAAGCACAGCAGAACAAAACAGCACTTTCTTTCTTTTTCTTCTCTCCTTTTCTCTTTCTTCTTCCACCTCCACTCCTCCTCTGGCATGCTTCATCTCTCTCCCTCCCGACTCTGGCTCCTTAAATGAAGGCAGGCGGTCCATGTCATGCTGCAACCGGTAAAAGTTCAGGTGGATCATCAGCATTATCTGGAAGTACTCCTAGGTGTAGTAGAAACCCAAAGTAAGGCTCTGCAGTCCCCCCCTACCACCACCACTCCTTCCCCCGCCCCCCCCAGCCCCGCACAGAACCCAACAGGACTATGCTCCAGCTCCCATGGAGCACTGCGGGAATCCAAGGCACCACTGCAACCCAAAGGGGGCTGCCATCTAGTGTTCCAGGAGAGGCAGTGCCCTATGCACATCAGCTCCCCTGGTCCTTCCATTACAATGACCCCCTGGTATAAATGAAGTTGGGATGTCCCAGTTTAACAAACAGGCAGTCTGAAGCAAGGTTACATAATCAAATGAAATGACTGAAGTCCAAGATCTTCTTTGATGATATT
This sequence comes from Polypterus bichir lapradei, assembly GCA_026402145.1. Classification (NCBI taxonomy): domain Eukaryota; kingdom Metazoa; phylum Chordata; class Cladistia; order Polypteriformes; family Polypteridae; genus Polypterus; species Polypterus bichir. The sequence goes on along the minus strand of JANRMT010062828.1, from coordinate 65,359 downwards.
GTAATCATTTTCAACCAATTCGAATTTTAGGTATTTGAGATAGTTATAAATATGAGGGGTGGGCATACTTCATCCACGGTCAAAATGTGCACTTCTGGGTATTTAAATTGTAGCCATGGAATACAAAATGTGCATGTGGCATGATGTTTGTTAAATTAAAGATACTGTTTAAGTAAGGATAAAGTCCAGAAAGGTCCAAATATGTTAAAAAAGTAAAAACATTTCATAGGGTGTACTTACTTTTTCACATGAGTGTGCTTTAACAGTGTTATAAAAATATGATGAACATTGCACTACTTTTTTTTTCTTCCGTGCTACCTTTGCACATTGCTACTGTATACATCCCCTTCCTTTTGCAACTGTGGCCTAAGAATTTCATTAAACTCCGTTGACTAAATGTGATCATAAAATCTTAAATCTACGTATATATTATGAATAATATCTGGAGTATTATCACATAGTGATACTCACCCCATCTGAAAGCCTTCTATTCCAGAATTTTATTATACTATGGTTATCAATTAGCTGTGAAAAGCAGCTTTTACTGAGCAAAATGTGTCAAAAATCCCTCCTTTGTTAAAATTAGCGAAAGACATAACATTCCTATTGTTTTTCGCAGTTTTGTTTCTCTCGTTCTCTACTAGCAGTGTTCCCTCTGGTAACCGAGTAGCCAAACAATGAGCCCACCGTCTAATTTGTTCAGTAATCAGAGAATGTAGGTCATTTAAGTTCAGCCCTGAGTCAGCCTTGCATATCCTGTACTTTCAGTTCTCGCTCACTCAGCAAGTTTAAAAAGCCCGTACCAGGAAAAAAAAAAAAATAATAAAAAAATAAAGGGCTCTTCCAGCCGGCTGTGTAAACGCTTCATGCAGAAATGCCAAGGGGAGACAAGCATGGTCATGTTTTAACTCGGGCAGACTCGGCTTTCACCCCACATAAAAGACCAGACAGACTTTGCGTCCAAATTATGTCCGACTGAATGAGCTCAGAAGCACATTCCATTTTATTAATTAGGAAGTTAATTCTAAATAATGTGTTCTGAAGTCGCCACTCTGCTCCTTATAGATTTCACAGTCAATTTTCGTAAATAGTCCTTTATTCCCTTTTTTAACTGGAATAAACTGTAAAGACTTCTGCGTTTCTCAATTCTGAGTTAGGCATGTTAAACACAAATCCACTGTGCTCTTGATCTTCCCCAGACAGAAGTTATCAATAAGTGTCTTTTCTCCTTCAGTATTTATAGGTAACCAGTTAAACCAATGAGCTGAAACATTTCCATGTCTCAGGACACCAGAGATTCTTTAGTTCTTATCAGATCAATGTCCATTCCAATGCAGTCGAGATCCCGCTGCATCTTGAAACATCTTATACTCTGTTAATTATCATCTTGGGCAAAATGGGGAACCCTTTGCATATTTTAGTTAAAAGCAAAGGTTCTTTTGGTTTATTTTTGTTTCTTCAATTTTTCCTTTGAGGCAACTATGATAGCATGCGCTGGGATGAGACGTGGCCTACGTGCATGTGTCACGGGTGTCTGGTCCCAATGTCTCGAAAGCTATCATTAAAAGAACAAACCACATGAGCAGAAAGGTTCCGCATTTGGTTTCTAACAACTGAAAAACTCCGGAGCACAACAAATGAAGGGTTTTTGATTTAGGAATGATTTTTAAAGCAGTGGAGATCCAAACAAGTAAAGATAATTTCTAAAGAAATATCAACAAGCAGGGGTCAGAAGTAAGATTTCAGAAAACTAGACTAACAAAGCCTGGAGAGCATAGGGTAATCGCCATGTTATAATGTCCACTTTCAGTTCAGCTTCAGTTTAATCTGCTAAAAAAATCTGACCCAGTGAAGAACTACTAGTGGATTCTGTGACGGTGGGCTGCTGAGGCAGTAATGACGCAAAGAAGCCCCAAACCGGAACATCGACATCACCACGCGTTGTCTTCTGGTCAATGTGGTGTGGCGGACGGCTGGGACACCCTGATTATGGAAGGACCGGGGGAGAGAGTATTTCCAGGACAGTTTTTCCCCTGGACTGATAGAGGATAGTCCCCTTGGTTTTCAGAGGAGCCACAGGTCATGAGCGTGGTTACCGTCAGGGGGCGCATGGATGTTTTCAGGGCCCTATTTGGCAGCACTTATGCCATATCCAGAAGTGTGGCCGGAAAAAGCTTGTTGGACAACTGTAGTCCTTCCGGATGCCCTATAAAAAAGGGCCAGTTACCGGCACTCAACGGCCAGAGTTGGAAGGAAGAGGACAAAGCCTGAGGAAGAGTGGAGATGGAAAGACTAGCGGAAAAAAGGGACCATGTTGGGCTGTGGTGATTTGTGCGCTGTGAAGAACTGTAAATAAACCGGGTGTTGTGTGCTAAACTCGTCTGTCTGCCTGTCTGTCTGTGTCGGGTTAGGGTGGCAGGACGCACCCTGGGCTTTCACAGTGATTGGTGCCAGAAGCTCATTACTTACTGCCATGGTTTGCTTTATTGAATTTTTGTCATTATTGTTGTAATTTTATTTGATATTAATTATCAACAATTTTATATATACTGTATATCATTATCAAATTAATTCCTTTTTAATTTTCTTTTGATTCGTCAAAAGTACCCCCAGAGATATCACCTGGGGTGAAAGTGCACTATATTGCCTTGCTATCTTTATATATAATATGCTACCGTGGCTGTCCGTTTGTTTGTCCAGGATTTTAAATCACCTGTAGCTCGCAAACCGTTTGAACTATCGACCTGGAATTTGGTACACATATACTACGTGATGTCTACTATCCGCTTTCAGGGTGATGATTGACCTCCAAGTTTATTCTTCTTTTTATTTTATTTTATTGTAGAATCAACTCTCGTCAGTGGCCAGCAGGGCGGCCATGTGGCGCATGCGTATGGGCGCCGTTCTCATCCCTACCAACATCGCCGTCACTTCCCCTACCTTTTCATATCTTAAATCATTCTTGAGACAGACTGACGACTTAAGTGCCAGCTTAAGTGAAAAATTAAAGAAAGCGTACTAAGTAATCGCAACACAAACACAGACTTAATCAGTTTTAACATGAAAAGATGCCGACGAAAGAAGAGAAGAAGCAGGCCACTAGGGTGGAGAAAAGAAGAGTTGCTCAGGAAGCAGCAAGCGCATCAACCTCTGAGCAAACAAATGCTAAACGTACAGAGACAAAGGTTGAAAACTAGGAATGCTCAAGTCAAGTGTACAGTATAACATGCAGTGCGTCATTACTGGTATTTCTATATTTGGGGTCACTGGAACAATGAGGAGGCTACGGAATCAAATGGCGGCGAGTCCGAGCTTTCTTTGGTGTTTCTGTTCCAGTCTCTTCTTCCTTTCTGGTTTTTGTATATACATTTTTCTTACTATTTTAAAAAACATAACTTTTCATTTTAAAAGCAGACCACCAAATATTCAAGGGTTGATAAGAACAGGTGCAGTAGAGAATGTCTGCTTTACAGATTTAGGATGATCAGTGTCGTATGCAGTTTTAGTTAGCTCTGAGTGGTTTTTAATACATTTTGATTATTTTAAGAATTGCATTTTTGTTAGTAAGTTATACAATCCATCATTTTGTTTTTATACATATGCCCCTCCCCACCCTCCCGATTCCCATCAATAGTGCAGAGAAAACAAGAAAGCAGAAGTTTGAAGTTATCATTAGCAAAGTTTAACGTGTCCAAAAGATTAGCAATGGCACAAAATGCCCAGTTATTTGAGGACAACTTTAATGAATGCCTGACATATTCCAAAGACAATTTGGACTGTTCCTCATGATCTGAAGTTGATTTTTATTTATTTAATGTAAAATTAGACTAGCCATAACAGCACAACCTGCCATCTGTGGAAAGAGGGCTGTAATTTTAGAGGGGTGCACAGCTTTTATGGCACAAAAGTTTGAGAAAAAGGATAAACAAGAGGCATGCTTACATTCTGCTGTGTGTATGTAACTTGTATGCTTAAGTGCTTGCTGTATATACAGTAACTCCTTACTGAATTAAATTACACTTTTAATCAGAAAATACTTACTTATACTGTATAGAAGATTTAGAGCAAATACTTGAGATTTAAGGGTGGCACGGTGACACAGTGGGGGTGCTGCTGCCTCGCAGTAAGGACACTAGGGTTTGTATCGTGGGTTTGCATGTTCTCCCTGTGTCTGTATGGGGTACCTTCGGGTGCTCCGGTTTCCTCCCACAGTCCAAAGACATGCAGGTCAGATGAATTGGTGATACTAAATTGGACCCTAGTGTATGGTTGAGGTGTGTGTGCATGTGTTCACCCTGCAATGGACTGGCACCCTGCCCAGGGTCTGTTCCTGCTTTGTGCCCTATGCTGGCTGAGATAGACTCCTACATCCCCCTCCCGAGACCCTTTTCAAGACTAAGCAGGTTTTAAAACGACTGGCTTGAGATTTAGTTTTCCTCACTTTTCTTTAACTTTTACTCTCAAGACCAGGGGTTCTGAACCTGGGGTGCCCACAGTCCCAGTGGGTCTAAGATTGCATTTCAGGGGATGTGAAGCTATTCACCAAAACTAAGTGAGGTGCCTTGTTTGACTTTGTCATAGTCCAGATGGTGTCTTGCAGTGTGCCATCATTTGTTAGTTTGTGCTCCTGTTCAGTGATATGAAAAGAATTCAAACATTGTGAGCGCAACTGTCACCTGGGAATGAGCTGCAGAAATGCACCTTCTTGTGAGTTCCATGCTGCGGCTGAAGTATTAGTAAAAACGAATAACTTTTTAAGAGAATCGAATTTAGACATTGCAATGATCCATAGAGAAGGATGAGGTCTAGTATTGACTTCTATCCCAGACCTGATACTGAAATGGAACTGATTTTGAGGTTTGATTGACATTCCAGCCAACATGGGGGACTGAATTAGATACAACACCAGCTACTTACACTCACCCTACACCTGCTGGTGGTCCTGGCAGTAGCGCAATCATTTTGACTGGGCAGCGCATCAGTTTTTGAATTGCAATGCAGGTGTTATTGGGGGGACAAAGCTCGTAGACTGCATTTCTTTGTTTAGTGGTGCGTGACACACGTTGCTTGACGGGGGTCTCTAATTCCTCAAACCCCTCGATCATTGATTGTGTGTCATTTCCTGGTGGTGTTCGATGCTTTGCAGCATATCCAAAACCCTGGATCGTTAATCAAGTGTCTAAGTTTCACTGGGGACACATTTACAATATTACTGAGATTTATAAAGGTAAATGGCTTAATTTATAGTTTAATTTTATACACTGAGTTAAAATCTTATTTTTTGACTTTAGTTTGTTCATCCACAGTACTGCATGTGGTTCAATTTCTGGTTCAAAAATGAGAAATTTGACCTCTCCATCTTCAAATGTGATACAGTGATCCCTCGCTATATCGCGCTTCGACTTTCGCGGCTTCACTCCATCGCGGATTTTAAATGTAAGCATATCTAAATATATATCACGGATTTTTCGCTGGTTCGCGGATTTCTGCGGACAATGTGTCTTTCAATTTATGTTACATACTTCCTCAGTTTGTTTGCCCAGTTGATTTCATACAAGGGACGCTATTGGCAGATGGCTGAGAAGCTACCCAATCAGAGCACGTATTACATATTAAATAAAACTCCTCAATGATATACGATATGCTTCCCGCGCGCAGCTTCACACACTTAAAAGCTCTAACAGCTCGTATTGATTTTTCATTGTTTGCTTTTCTTTGTCTCTCTCACTCTCTCTGAGAAATACAGGCAGATACTTATCCATCATGCAATACCATCAGGGAGGCGTATGATTGGCCCCATTAACTGCTCCTGACGGAGGGGATGTGAGCAGAGGGGCTGTTTGCACAGTGGCTGTTTGCTTAGAAGATACGGACGCGCCTGTAAAAAAATGCTGAAAGGCTACCTTCACATTAATCCCTTCATTGCGCCGCTTTATCGCAGTGCTTGCATACTTAAAAGTGCAGCAGCCCTATTGATTTTTGATTGTTTACTTTACTTTCTCTCTCTCTCTGAAATTCTACGCTCCTGACGCGCACCTTGAAGAAGAAGATACGTTTGTATTCTTTTAATTGTGAGAAACAACTGTCATCTCTGTCTTGTCATGGAGCACAGTTTAAACTTTTGACTAAAGGGTGTTATTTCATGTCTAGAGGGCTCTAATAATGTTAAAAAACGTATTTAGAAGGTTGTAAACAGGTTTTCAATGTTCTAACTGTGAAAATATTAGATTTATAAATAAAGAATCCTACTTCTTGGAAATTCATTTATCTGTCTGGAGCGGATCAACAGCTATAAACGAGGGTTTACTGTATACAGTAACTGTGCGGAGAATATTTTTAAACAGTGTGGGAGAGTTTCTAAGGGCTTAAAATATATAAAAATAACCATACAAACATATGGTTTCTTCTCGTGGATTTTTACCTATCGCGGGGGGTTCTGGAACGCAACCCCCGCGATCGAGGAGGGATTACTGTATTACTTTTGTAGGGGTGCGAATATAAATCAAACATTTTCTAAGGGTGCGGAGCATAGGAAAGGTTGGGACCCACTGCTTTAGACCAAGTAACGTATGCTTGGCCATGTGTTAAAACTGGCAACAATAAATACATATCAAAAATATCAAAAGTTTACGCAGCGATGGAGGTGGAGGAAATGGCGGAGGTGTTTGCAGGCCAAAATTTAATACAAACATGAATACATTAATATGGTTATAAAAGCCACATCTGCATCAGCCTTCAAAAATCTGTGTACTGTATGTGGGTTGTCCAAATCGGAGTTTCTAATGTGTGTTTATTACTGTCTGTACATTCACTGCATTCATTTCCAGAGGTTGCACAGCTCAGTGCTATATGCTGCTTTGGAATATAAGCTTAAGATTCAAACTTGTGAAATCTAAAATGTCATCTGTGAGCCTTTCATAGATATAAGGATATTAAATTCTCATTGTGTTATGGTGAGTAGGTTAGGATTCTTCAGGCTCAGATACTGTAGACAAGATGCTGCGCAAGCAGTGTAGTGTAAATTATCCAACTTGATTGTTCCTTAAGTGGAAATGTCCCATTGGGTGTTAACCCAAACAGTGTCATTAGTGGATTACGCATTAGTTTGATTCCAAGACTGTCTTATATGTAGGATGGAACAAGACATGTTGCCACAACATTTGATGCAGTGAGGTAGGTGCCTGATGCCTGAAGACATTGCTCACAATTAGGATCTTGACCTGAGTACAATTTAGAAAGCTTGAATTGAGAAAGACATGAGCGCTTTTTGTTTTTGAGGTGTACAGGCCCATGTTTGGCTTAGACAGATGAAAATGTATCTTGTCCTGTAGTTGGGGCAGCAAAGTTAACTGTGAGAAGCTTCTACTGCGTAATATGATGACCTCCCAGTTGCAATTTAAAACTCAAAAGCCCTCTTCTTCATTTTTAGTTCCCTTTAGATGAACTAGGCAAGCTGCCACTTATTGACTCAGAGACCCTGAGTTCACGTGCTGGCCTCTCTAAATGAGGACGTGAAACAGAGAGGGAATGAACCCTGAGTGTTCTCCAATAAATTACATATCCGAAGTAGATTTGATTCCTAACTTGTGCAGTCGCAAATGTAACAAACAAAACAATGATGGTAAGAAATGTTATCTACTTATCACACCATCAACAGCATCTAAACAGTTTAAAATTTTATTGTGGAACATAAACTTTCACACCTATGGAGGTTTCTCCACTCATACTGGTACCGATTTTTAAGTATAAGGGTGATGTGCAGAGCTGTAGTAACTACAGAGGGATAAAATTGATGAGTCACAGCATGAAGTTATGGGAAAGAGTAGTGGAAGCTAGGTTAAGAAGTGAGATGATGACTAGTGAACAGCAGTATAGTTTCATGCCAAGAAAGAGCACCACAGATGCAATGTTTGCTCTGAGGGTGTTGATGGAGAAGTATAGAGAAGGTCAGAAGGAGTTGCATTGCGTCTTTGTGGACCTGAAGAAAGCATATGACAGGGTGCCTCAAGAGGAGTTGTGGTATTGTATGAGGAAGTTGGGAGTGGCAGAGAAGCATGTAAGAGTTGTATAGGATATGTATGAGGGAAGTGTGACAGTGGTGAGGTCTGCGGTAGGAGTGACGGATGCATTCGAATTGGATGTAGAATCACATCAGTGATCGGATCTGAGCCCTTTTTTTATTTGCAATGGAGATGGACAGGTTGACAGATGAGATTAGATGGGAGTCCCCGTTGACTCATGTCATTTTTATGAATGACATTATGATCTATAGAGTGAGTAGGGAGCAGGTTGACGAGACCCTGGAGAGGTGGAGATATGCTCTACAGAGGAGAGGAATGAAGGTCAGTAAGAACAAGACAGAATACATGTGTGTGAATGAGAGGGAGGTCAGTGGAATGGTGAGGATGCAGGGAGTAGAGTTGGCAAAGGTGGATGAGTTTAAATATGTGGGATCAACAGTACAGAGTAACTGGGATTGTGGAAGAGAGATGAAAATGAGAGTGCAGGCAGGGTGGAATGGGTGGAGAAGAGTGTCAGGAGTGATTTGTGTCAGACGGGTATCAGCAAGAGTGAAAGGGGAGGTCTACAGGACGGTAGTGAGACCAGCTATGTTATATGGGTTGGAAATGGTGGAACTGACCAGAAAGCAGGAGACAGAGCTGGAGGTGGCAGAGTTAAAGATGTTAAGATTTGCACCAGGTGTGACAAGGATGGACAGGATTAGAAATGAGTACATTAGAGGGTCAGCTCAGGTTGGATGGTTGGGAGACAAAGTCAGAGAGGCGAGATTGCTTTGGTTTGGACATGTGCAAAGGAGAGATGCTGGGTTTATTGGATGTTAAGGTTAGAGCTGCCAGGCAAGAGAAAAAGAGGAAGGCCTAAGCGAAGGTTTATGGATGTGGTGAGAGAGGACATGCAGGTGATGGGTGTGACACAGCAAGATGCAGAGGACAGGAAAATATGGAAACAGATGATCTGCTGTGACAAACCCTAACAGGAGCAGCCGAAAGAAGAAGAATTAAAGACAATATTCTTTATTTTTTTCAAGTGCATCAAAGCTAATGATGAATTTACTAATTAGCTTGAAATGCCGGTGGCAACCTATCGCTAGGCATTCCGTAATAGCTGCTTTTCCATTTAGTACAATTGAGAATCTTGATCCAAATTCTGGCAACGCCTAATTCAAAATGGTTTATGACCCATAGTTTAAGAGCCTACGGTTTATAGTATAGTATAGTTCTTTACCTGTCTTGTGCTTGTCCAAGTGTTTAGGTATGTTGTGACCACCATGGGACAACTTATGCCTCAAAACCCTCCCAACACCATGTGCCACAACTTATTAGCACAGTTTATTTTTCCACAAATATTTGCCACAGGCTTTTCCTTGTTGTTGATTTTTGTATTTAGTTGATGGTTTTGAATTTTTGTGCACTGTGTGGAGATTTGGCTTAGTCGTTCATGAGCAGTTCTTTATGGAGTTCACAGGGTGGGCCTTGATGGCCATTAGATATGACCCTGCAAGGCTTTGTTGTTCAAAATGTGCACCACTTGGAATTTCTTTTCATCTGTGTGATAAAGATGAGGCTATATACTCATTAAAAAAAAACATTTCTGGTCCAGTTTATTAGTTGTCTGGTAAATCTGTTTTCTTGGTACAAGTAGACGTTGACTTATGACCTATGCGTCTTATGACCATTCAACTTAATGACTGCTATGGCGTCTCATGGGCAAATGATAGTTTTCACCTCGCAAGCACTGTATGCTCTGATTCATTCATCTCGATTTCAGTTTATTACCTGCAGAGGTTTTGACTACGTTCAGTTGAATTTGTCTTACAATCGCAGCAAAAGAGGCAATTGATCTTGAGCCAAAAATAAAGGTGATCAAGCATTATGAAGGAGGAAAGAAAGCGAATCCGATTGAAATTGCATGTAACTTTAAGTTATCCCACTCTAACTGGTGCTCACTGCACGTGCTGTACGGCTGCACTCTGGCTTTGAATCTGGTTAACTTCTGCGTTGTGACTCACGATGTGCTGCTTCATGCGAACTGCCATTAAGAGGCAATGAAACCACACTGAACTGCTTTATCTGTTAATATTTATTATTTAACAGGCTGAAATGTTAAAACAGAAAACATATCGAGTGCTTAAACTCTACCGGTACAATTCCTCTTCTCACAGTTAACCCAATGAACTCTGGGGGAGGCTCACACTGATGACGTAACATACTACAGATGAAGAAGAATTTGTGAAGCTGTTAAAGGATCTGCACCCATGTGAGCAACAGTAATAACAAAACAAAATAATAAAATCCAAAAAATAATTTACAAAAAAATGGTAGAAAATATGATGTAAGGGAGGTATTATACAGGACTACACTTACGGTCAGGTACTTGTCCATCTTATGTCCAGATCGACTTACAACCGGTTCATAGGAAATAAACGTGGTCGTAAGTCGACAACTACTTGTACATCCAAATACTTGCTACTGGTTGCATTGTACCAGCATATAATGTAAGAATTCATTTTATCTCTTTTTGTCTTTTTCCTTTTTCTTTCCTATTCTGGCACATGAGTCTACCTCATCTCCCAAATCAGCAGATGGATCTTCTGACCTGTTAAAAATGATTAGTTGCACTGTTTTAAAGATGCCTTTTCATGTACATATACATTTGGTGGTATTGTCTGTTCACACCTCACTCAAAAATACCAGTCAAGGACGTCTGAGGTTTAATGTAAAGTCCTGCACTTATGACATTTATGACATCATGGCTCACTTGTGGGAAATGAGTAAGTATGCCTGGTTGAAAACAACTGAGGAAGTTTGTGGATGGAGAAAATAAAAAAAAACACAAAGGCACAAGGATGCAGCAAAATGTATTGACAAAGACAATACAATACAGAGACAATACAGAGACAAAGAGATGTGTATACGATGTTTTTGAAACCTCACTTACTTGTGTTACCAACAACCATTAGAGCTTAAAAATATTAATGACCCCACCATCACACCATCAGCTACATCCCTCTAAGTCACAGTCAGCGGCGTCCAGGGAGATTAGAACTTCCTTGTACCGACTGCACTGGTGGCAGCAGTTGTTCAGTGAAATTTGAATCAGGAAAACCGAGACAAACTTGTAACTGATATGGACAAGAATGTAAATTACTAAGCCCACGACTTAAAGCAGAAATTGATAAAGGGAGCGAGAAACACAATAACCAGAATAGTTTACCAGAACTGAACCATCAGATGTAAATCATAGTCATAAATCATAGTGTGTAACCAAGAATATTTTTTATATGAAGCAGACAATAGTAATGTGACAACCAGGAAGTGCACAATGTCACATGTCACACACTCCCAGTCTCCCAATCATCTTGCCTAGCAAATGCATATAAACTGAAATACAAAGCGTATCAAAATGGCGTCACCCACAAAAAAAGAAAATAAAATGGTGCATCAGTAGAACGCGATTTGTTTTCAACATTGCTAAAAGCACATAGAAACAAAAAATAAATGTAACCTCTTGATTCCTTAGCCTCTAAAACCAATATTTAACATCATTTTACAAAAAAAAGAAAAGCTGTAAGAATTTTAAATTAAAAGCCAATCTATGACATCCTATATCAGTCTTTTTGTTTTCTACTATTATATGTATATTCTGTATATTATGGATGTCCAAAGGAATGACAAGTTCAACGGAAAATAAGTTTTGGCCTGCTAACGCAGCCATCCCTGTTTACTTAAAGGACAGAACAAAAACACACTTGATGGTTTGAAAACAAATCAAAAACAGTTGCCAGCAAATAATGTGGGCTTCACAAAATGTCGGCATTCTCCTTCTATGTAACTGAGATGCTGCTTTACTGTAGTTGTTTGGTTGAGACGTGACACCTCCTTCCGGGTGGTTGTGTTTTTATGGCACAGGAACTGTATCTGATGGAGTCAGTTGCCCTCATTGGGTGTTTTTTTCAGACTGTGGAGGAAAAAGAATACAGGATAGTTAGTGGCAGTGCCACCTGTCAGTCCGGGATGGAACTACATACCTGGAAGAAGGGTGCCCTCTCACATTATATATAGGAGACATGACAAAGTGAAAGAGTTGGGGCACCACCTTGGTGATCCCATATCCTTTGCAGAGATGTCTTTCCAGACCTGAGTTCAGAACAGAACTGAGAACAGGATGGCCAGTTCCCTGTTATATTGTCACTTGGCAGGGAGGGGTCCGGTAGGTTGGCAAAGGAAGTAATATCAGTGGTTGAGTGGCTGGCTGTCAGTCTTTTGTTGTGCAGGGGGAGGAACAGAGAAGGCATTAGACCACAGCTGTCCTCTATTGGTCGGAGGAAGATGGTATCCGGAATAAGCCCCCCCCGCCCCAGTCCTTCTTTGACTATATATATACGGTACAATCCCTCTTAACTGGCCTTGCATTAACTGGCCGACGGATTAACTGGCCTGTTAAAATAAAATAAAATAAAAATTATTTTTTTGATCCTGTGTTCTTCATTATTTTATATATATGCACTTCCTTCTTTCCTGGAAAGTGAGAGGGCTCCTACGCTCAGAATGATTTCCGTTTATATATTCCTTTATGAATTTTCCACGGTGCCTTCTTCTTTCTACCTGGCAGCTCCCCTGCTTCTCCCATTGGGCTTCGCAACAGGAGAGTCGCCCTACCTGCAGGTGTGGCTGCCTTCCTCATTGGGCCGGTAGCCCCTGGATCCCTGGCTACGTTGGGCTCCATCCGGACCTAGATTTGGGTTCTTTCCCCAGTGGCCAGGGCGCTCATGCTGGGGCTAAACCAGCCCAAAGCCTCCATGACTGCTGCTGCCTTTCGACGGCCAGTCATCTTCAATACCGGTCACTCTAGCTCCATGATCACTCAGCTGGAGTGATCGCTTTCTTCATCCCCACCAAGTGTTGGCAAAACACTCATCTGCAGGGGTTGACCTCCCAGCTGTCTGCCTTTGCTCCATTGAATCTGCTCTCTCTCTTTCGCTCGCTCTCATGCACCGGCTTTCCTCTGTCTGCTTCCTTCTCCATTAACCTCTCGTTCTTTCCTGTTCTCCCCTAGCCGCCTTGCGCTTCTATTTATAATGGGGACGTGGATCAGATGTGGCAATTTGCAGTTCCCGGGAACAATTCCGGATGCAGACGACTCCTCACCTGTGCACTTAAGCTAGGATCACCAGCATCACCAATTCCCCGGGAGCTGATCGGCCACACATACACGCTAAGCCGCGAGTGCACCGATTATTTATTTAAAAAGTGGCCTTTTTGACTTGAGCTGTGGACCCTTTACACCACACTATCCAAAATAGGTATGCGTCGGATTAACCGGCCAAAACAGCAACCGGCCATGGGTCCAGTCCTGAGGTGGCTGGTTAAGAGGAATTGTACTGTGTGTGTGTATATATATATATATATATATATATATATATATATATATATATACTAGGGGGTTCACCCCCTGCTCACTTCGCTTGCCAACCCCACCTGCCTGCGCTACGCGCCAGCCACTTTGCGTCTCTGCCACTTGCATTGTGAAGAGGGGGGCTGAACGCACCCCAAGGAGACGCGGTCACTCCTCCGTAAACCCCCTCTTAAACGGTGATACAACGGGAAACAAATACAGTTTTTTTCTTACCTCCTCTTTGTTCGATCAACTGCTGCCTTGCTGCTGCTGCCATGCTGCGTGATCTGCATCTCGTGCGGCTCTTTGAACATTTAAAAACCTGTATAGCAGCTGTCTTTGTCATCTACTCTTTGTTTTTTATTTCTGTCACATAAAATCGTTACACCTTTAGGCTTGGGATTTTATATATAGAGATTATATATCTTTGGTTATCTTTTTTTTTATATATATACTGTATATGTATATTTATATATATGTATAAAATATATATATATATATATATATATATATATATATATATATATATATATGTGGACTCAGTGTCCACTTATGTGCACTGACCTATTACTTGGGAAAATACAATTATACAATGAGAACCCTCATAGTTGTCATCCAAGTTGGAAATAGTGTGGCAAATACTCACAAATACATTACCATACATTTGCATAAAAGCCACACCCATATTCTTTATTGATCAGAGAACAGGGAATGACTCCAGTGTCCGGGTTCCACATCAACCTGCCCAAAATCAAGATTAAGCTTTTCTGACAGCCACAAGTCAGTGGTGATTGGGCATAATATTTGACAATTTCACTATCCCTTCGGGTGTTTTTGTGCCTTCTCTTATTTTTTGATAGACAAAGATGGCATTCTCTGCCCTGCTTAGGAAAAATACCCTTTTTTTCTACTGAAAGTAAGCTTTTTCACATGCATTAGAAATGGTTGTCACTTCACATTATCGAAATCCTCACGAGGAGCTCCACATGCTAGCAGTTCCTCTTCAGTGTCAGGAATCATTTTAGTTTTTCATATTTTTTATTTTTTGGGAAGTCATTTCCTTTCAGCTGCTCTGATTAGACTGACTTGGATCACGCTGGCTGCACACACAAAGTGTCTTTTGAGATGGAGGTAGTTTTTGCCTTTTTTTGTCAAGGGGTAATGGAAACCTACATGTGGTTCTGTTTTCAGCAAGGGCAAAGTATTTTTTTTATTTTTTAAATAACACCATTTTGAATTCTTGCAACTGTATTTCATTTTTTCTGTTTAAAACTGGGTGAGGTACAGATTTCAGGAAAAAAAAATACTTGAGAAAAATTCAAGGTAAAAAAATTCTTGAGGCTGAGTTTACTAGAAAGTAAGTATTTGTTCAGCGGAACACACACACCCACTCAGCGATGTAAAAGCCAATGAATACATGCAAAATTATTAAAAACAAGTCAATCGGAGTTGGACTCCAATCAAAATATAACACTGCTACTTCAAAGTATAGGAAGTGGAGGGGAAAAGCAAAGAGACACACCAAAGTGAACATTTTACTTTCTGGCGACGTCTTACAAAGCGAAATCCTCCACATATTCTGAGCCTGCACTTCATATCATTAAAGGCATGGATGCTTTAACTTTGCACATTTCTTTATTTCTTGTTATATCAGCCTGACTACTAAATGCAGCCAAAACATATTTGTCCTTCCACTTTTTATTTCTCATACTGTACACTGAGAACTTAGAGTATGAGACCTGTAGGGGGTGTCACTGAGCCCCTAAACTCCAGACACCACTACACACAGACAGTCTGGGTTCAAGTGAATTTTATTTTAATTAAATTAAGTACCTTTGCACAGGTCTTGTTTCCCCATTCACCACAATACAATCTTTCTTTCCTTCCATCCATCCTTCCTTTTCTAGTCCATCTTTTACTCCTCCGGTTGAGTGTTGTCTTCTTCTTTCCAACTACAACTCCCTGAGCCGAGTGGGGGGCTCTCCTTTAACTCCGGACCCAGGAGCACATCCGAATACTTAATCAGCTCCGTCCAGGAAGTACTTTGGATCAGGCAGGACCACAGCGGTCCTTGTAGCCACTATCCTACAGCTCCCCCTGGTGGCTCACACAGACCCTGACAGGGCAGCCTCATGAGACTACAACCCCCATGCTGCCCTACAGGCATCCATAATGGGTCTTGCCAGATGGGATGCTGCCACCCAGAGTACAGGAGAGGGGCTCTCTGCCCATAGTAGGCAGTCACCCACTGTGCTGTCCTTCACAGTTCCCAAATCCATTCTAGGTGTCACTCAGTGGCTATATGTCCCACTGTAGCGTCCTTGCACATCCAGGTTCTGGCACAGAAAGGACATATTGTCATTCCCTCCCTTGACTTTCCGTTATCAAATCCACCTGGTCAGCTTAACTGGGATGCTGGTTTCATCCCTCACAAGTACGATATTATGGATTGCTGCAAATGTTTACTCTTGCGACTTAAATTTTTCTTGGTGTGCTTTTTTTATTGCTAACATTTTCTAGGAAAAAAATCTCAAGGCAGCCCAAGGATACAGCTATGAGATGACACTCCAAATCTGGAATCAATTTTGGATTTGTTTGCTGGTTACAACTGTTTACAAAGAAACAGAAATGCAGCTATTTGTGTGGAACATGGGGTGAAAATTATCATGGATACCATCCCATCTCATTTTCTGAAGCCATTTTTCCTGGTGAGGGTCACAGTGGCAGCAGGTCAAGCAGGTTAGCCCAGACTTCCCTGTCCACAGCTACTGATTTCAACTCTTCCTGGGGAAATCCCAGGTGTTCCCAAGCCAGCCAAGACATAATAATCCCTCCAGGGAGTCCTGGGTCTGCTGCTGGGTCTACGCCTATCAGGATCCTAGGACTTTTTGTAAATTATTGACCAGTTAGTTTCTGGCTCTGGTATTGAGTTGTGTATTGTTACAGGGATTTTCCACACACAGGAATCTGATGAAATTGTTTGTTTTTTGATTCAAAGCTTTGTTTTAAAGTTCATTTTAAATTTGGACCATTTTCTTCTTTCGTCTTGTTTTTCTGTGCAGCCGCGCTAAATTGCCAGGTTCTCCCCAGTAAGGGGTGTGGCTTCAGAGGTTGTGATCCTGCCACTCATTACTCATCAGGATTAAAGGGTCATTGTAGGTTCACTTCCTTAGCCAACTCCTCGGATTCCAAAACCCTTCTTATGCTTTAATTTCATTAATTAGGGTTTGATTTCTTACTGACTGCAAACTCTGCAATCCTTCTGTCCTTGTTCTTCTCACACGGTTTTTATTCCCCTTGTTCAGACCCTTGCTTTGTTTATATTTTTTCTTCTCTACATCTTTTCTTCCAGTCTTTCTCATTTTCTCTTGCCAGAGTTCCACCCAGTGGGACATGCCCACAGTAGCCCATACTGTCCTGTGTGGGGGCATCAGTCTGACATGCTCAAAGCACCTCAGGGCCGGTGGAGCTGGAGGCTCTTCTGAATTGCTGAGCTTCTCACCCTGCCACTCAGCGAAGAAACTTCATTTCTGCCACTTGTAGTTGCTATCTAATTTTTTTTAGTCACTACCCACAGCTCATGGCCATAAGTGAATGGACAGGCATGTGGATTGACCAGTAAACTGAGTGTTTTGTCCTTAGACTCAGCTATGGACTGAAACAGCACAACAGCTGTTGCCACTCCGCTGCTCATCACAATCTCCGTATATTATTGTCTAGAAAACACCCCTTATTATGTAAAACCCATTCATTAAAAATATATGTGCATATAAAAATATATTTTTAAGAATTTCTGTTGGGGATTGACTTGCCTGGATGGGGGCCTGACATCTACAGGCCCTCCATGGCATCAACCATGCTTTGCGCTATTGATACTTATATTACACTCTTGTCTGGTGTCCATACTGCTGTGAGGTTACCATGAAAGGTGCAATGTAGAAGAAAGGTTGGCTCAAATGTAATACATTTACAAAAGTAAAAGAAACATTTTTGGAAGTTTATGTAATGGATGGCAGGCAGGGACGACTCATAGCCATGTGGCAATAAGCATGAAAAGAGGCAGGAGGTTCCCTGCCTACACAAGGATGTAGGCGTAGGAGGCCATCTGAAAAGTGGGTATGCTGGCATCCTGGCAGGGGAACATTACCCGGTCGGGAGGTCTGTGTTTGAAGGAAGTCCAGGGGGAGCTGCATTGTTCAAGCTACATGCTCCCCCTGAACTGGTAGGTGGCAGGAACTGTGGAGTCAGGTACACCAGTGGACACCCGCAGAGCATGCTGGGAGTTGTAGTGCCACAGAGCAGCCCTGTTGAGGCTCCTGGTCTCACGTTAATTAAAAATTAAGCGAGAGGCTTCTTCAGTCTTTTCTCAGGTGCTTCAATTTCAAGTAGGAGCTCCAGTCATCAGCTTGCTCTCTCCTGAGTGAGACGCTCCATGCTGGTAGTGTCTTGTTTTTATAGCAGAGTGACAGCAGGGGGGCGGAGTCAGTTTTCCTCCATGGGTGGTTTCTCAGGTCTGTAGGAGAGAAAGGGAGATGTTACCATCAGTGGCCACGCCATCTTGTGTCCCAGAGTGGTAGTGCTTACTTCAGATAAGCCTGGAAGGCAAACCTCAGACACACTTGTGTGACAAACTTAAGTCGGCAAGTCTGACAATCCCCACGACTAAAACTCACATGATATAGTATTGGGTAAAAAAATGTCCTACTTTTTAAGGCCTAATGGTTCACGAAGTGCCCTTGTCCCAGGTGTAGTAAGCAGCACTGGCAGCTCACAATGCTTGAGGTCATTCCCCACTAGAAGACATAATAAAGCATACATACTTTGCGCATGTATATTTTCTTGTGTTGTCTTGGGTTTATTCTCAGGATCTAAAGAGATGCTGTTAAGTTTATTGTCTTATCTAAACAGGCCTAGTGAGTGAATGCTCCCTGGGATGGGATGGTATTTCATCCAAGGCTTATTCTTGACGTTGCCAACACAGGCTGTACCGGCAGTACTCTTTAACAGGAAACAATGAGCTCACAAAAGTTAATGCTCTTTTCTGTAAACTTTGTATACCTATTGATCTTGCATAACCTTCGCCTCTTGAAATACACTCGCCAGCCATTTTATTAGGTACACCAGTTCGACTACTTGTTAACGCAAATATCTAATCAGCCAATCATATCAATGCATTTCGGCATGTAGACATTGTCAAGATGACCTGCTGAAGTTCAAACTGAGCATCAGAATGGAGAAGAAAAGGGATTTAAGTGACTTTGAACGTGACTTGGCTGACGGGCTGATCTGAGTATTTCAGAACCTGTTGATCTACTGGCATTTTCACACACAACCATCTCTAGGGTTTACAGAGAATGGACTGAAAAAGGGAAAATATCTAGGGTGCATCAGTTCTCTGGGAAAAAAATGCCTTGTTGATGCCAGAGATCAGAGGAGAATGGCCAGACTGGTTCGAGCTGATAGAAAGTCAACAGAAACTCAAATAAGCACTCGTTACAACTGAAGTATGCATTAGAGCATGGCTCTGGGTGGGCAGTGCCCAACTAAAAAAAGTGATCTGCCTTGTCAATTAAAAATCAGTAAAAATGAGATATTTGTTGCTGTACATCTCTAAATGCCCACCCCATCACATGTTAAAGGTACTGTATGCCTGACTGCCACAGAGGAGTCATTTCCGCTATGAGTGACCCGCCATACACTGCTCCTGCGAACGACCCTTATTTTGACATCCTACAGCTTATTGAGATGCTATTTGCTTTATTACCTAAAGGCATGATTATTATTTTTTTGTTTGCTTTGAACTAAGCCTTAAACGGGATTTAAACTGGTTGGTGTCCTAACTCTTCCTTTGTTACTTCAACTTGTCATTCCTGCACCCGGCCAAAACCATTTAAACTAACACCAAAGTATATGAGATGTGGGAGAAAAACTGGGTGCGCTAAATTTGTAAATATGCAAACTCACCACTAGCAGGGATCGGCCCAGAAATGAATCCCTGTTTCCTGCAGTCGTGCAGGGCTGTATGTTTGAAGTACTCTTCTTTAAAATGAACTAATTAACATGTGCTTTATAAACATTATTATTTAGCACAAAACAATGCTAAAGGCATAAAATATAAAAAGATCAAAAACATATGTAAGATAACATCCAAAATTATTCAAAAACACAACAGAGACAATTGAGAAAATATGCAGCATTTAATAATAATAATAATAATAATTCTTTACATTAATATAGCTCTTTTCAAAGTGCTTTTCATAGTGAGTGGAGAGCCACTTCAGCCACCACTAATGTGTAGCAATCCACTGGATGATGCGATGGCAGCCATTTTTGTTCCAGTATCCACACCACACATGCGCTATTGGGTGGTGAAGTGGTGAGAGAGTGTCAGCCAATTAGAGACTGGGGATGATTAGAATGACTAGGCCATAGTGGGCAATTTAGCCTGGACATCGGGATACACCCCGCTTTTTATGAAGGATCTTTTATGACCACAGAGAGCCAGGACCTCGGTTTTACGTACCATCCAAAGGACGGCACCATTTTTACAGCACAGTATCCCCGTCGCTGTACTTGGGCATTGGGATCCACATTCAGTCCACAGGGTAGGTGCTCCCTGCTGAACTCACCAACACCTCTTCCAGCACCAACCCAACCTTTTTCCTAGCTGGTCTCCAATCCAAGTACTGGCCGGGGCTGAACATGCTTAGCTTCAGGTGGATGACCTCTTCTGAAGTGCATGTTTCACTAAAAGAAAATGCATTATTATTATTATTATTATAAAAGTAACCTCCCAGCTCATTATTTGCAGATTCTAATGATTCAATATTGCACTGACACTATAATTTACTAGCAATGCATGACAATGACCTGCTCTCCAGCATGGTCCAGTAAATTTTAACTCTTAATCGGGTTATCCTTTCAAACAATGCATGTTTATGAAATAAAAATTAGCCATTGATCCTCCACAACTAACAACTGAAAAACGAAAAAAAATGGACAAAACTGAATTCTGGACAGCCTTGAGTTAATTTGTGATGTCTGTTAAAGCTTTTCCAGCCACCACAAACCTACTTGGGCTCGGTTTTAATCTACTTGATATTATAAAATACAAAGATGTGTTTTATATGTGCTACTGAATCATGTAATTACGTTTTATTCTCAATGTTCTTTTTGTATATGATTCATTACTTCAAAACAAATAAACCAAATGTCATATCTGTCTTTGATGAAGTAAATAAACAAAAATTAAAAATGTTCCAAATTTCAAAACAGTTAACTGATATACTTATGTCATGCAGACATTGTCTAATTTGTTTCATATAATTTACATGATCTAAAAAAACAAACTAACTCGTAAAAACAATTTTTACTGTGGAGATTTCAAATTGGTTTAGCTCCTTTATACATTCTTATATGTTATATTTTTGAAGAAGCTGTTGTAAGTAAAAAAAATCTTACAAAAATAGATGATTTGTTGAACTAGTTAGTGGATGGATTTGCCGAGTTTAAACAAATTTAAATTTAATTAGAAAAGCCCCACAATGGCACAATAGTCAGTACTGCTGCTTCTCAGCTCCAGAACACAAGGTCTGAATCCCTCCTCATCAATGATGAGTGAAGCCTGCTGACTTTGCTTTGCCTTGAGTTTGGTGAAATTGCAAGAATGTTCAGGAACTCTTTTGCAGCTCTGGTGCAGTGGTCTTTTAACCCTTAAACTGCCACATACTTGGAGGGGTTAATGCACCCCTGGACGCCAAATACTTTTTTGCTGCACTTTTTAAGTAAACGTCACAATTCACCAAGAAAAAGTGAAATTTTAATGGAACACATATTTTTTTCATGCAAGGAGCATCACAATTACTGCAACACGGATAATTGTACACACTACCAATGAACTGTAAAAACTATAAAAAACTTCTGGAACAATATGTACAAGGTGCAACTGATGCCATTGATGAAATTTAGCAAATCACTGAGCCAACTGCGCTTGAACTGGCTGCATGCAAGCACACAGAGGCCAACGTTGATGGTCACAGGCTAGTCTAGTGCAGCGGCTGAATTCCAGGGACAATGATGCTGATTCACTAGGGGGCGGCAGTGGTCATGAGCTGGCTGCCCAACGAATGGACAACATGGACTGATCAGCTCTGGCATGCTGGCAAATTGCACTGGGAACTGACTTTAGCTGGTTGCGGTGTTCAACGAATGTACGTTGCCGAATATACTCGGCTCCTGTGTGCTGGCAAATTGCATTGGGAACCGAATATAGCCGGTTACGGCAGTTTAAGGGTTAAGTGTCTCTAAAGGGCTAGGAAAATGGCTGCAAACTGTGCTGGATTGATTATTGTGACCAAATAGTGACTTGAGCTGTGAGGCAGCTATGCTAACCACTATGCCATAGTTTCTTCTTGAGGTTAAAGTAATAGAAGTAAATTTCAGAACAGTAAAATATCTTGCACACAGTGGCAACAGGAGCGGGAAGCATGAACCTACTAAGGGTTGGCCCCCACAGATTTGATAGCAGATCTCAATCCAAAAACTTCAGTTTGTTTTATCTTCCTCTCATAAGCTTTCTCATACACTACTACTACTACCAAATGAGCATAACACTAAAACTCTTGGATTCTCCTCTCCTTCCTGTTTGCATCAACTGCACAGCACTCTACTATTCAAGAAGTAGGTTCACATGTTACACACCGGTCACGTACAAATCCATACAAAAAGATATTACCTATAAGGCACAAATACACCAACACTTTTCAGTCTCCTTCTCCATGTACGTTTTGTGTTTAAATGTTTTCACAAGTTTTTAGATAATTTTAAGCGTAACAGTAAAACACTTCTTATTAAATCCATACCAGAAGGAGAATCTGATCCGGTAGAATGTTTAATCCAGCATACTGTCCACTGCTAAGATCAACATTAGCTGCTGCAGCTCTGTGATGTCATGCAAATTATCATGGGTCGCTGGGATAAAATGCTTCATTGAAGCCGTCAGCACAGTGTATTTTCAGGCAAATATGTGGCGAGCAAGATGAACCCAGAAAATTTGCTGCAAAAAATGCTTTATCAAATTTCATCAATCAAAACTACTCCTCATGTACCATATAAAAGTACTTTTCATATTCTGTCTGTCTCTTTGTTTATTTTAATTAACTCTCAAAGGCGTTATTTTAGTTAACTCAAAATATCATTCTTTAATTTAATTCAGTTGAGCAGGGGCAGAAGACTGTGAGTAACCCTGGACAAGGCCATTACAGGTCTCACTGCAGTGTCAGTTTGGGATAACCAACGTTATCATAACGTAACACCCACATATTCTAAAGTATAAGAGAGAAATCCACACATATAAAAGTGGAGAACATGCACACCCTGGACTTTGGCATAATGAAGAAGCAGCACTAAGCAGGGCACTACTCTGTCAGATTTATTATTAACATTCAAATTGGTCTGAGAATGAATGTAGGGGGCTGCATGACTGTGCCCTGTGATGGACCAGCACCCTGTCCAAAGTCGTTTCCTGCATTGCCATCAGTGCTACCAGGACAGATGATAGCCCCCCACAATACTATGCTTGAGTAAGTGAGTTTGAAAATGAATGTATAGATGCGGAGATATTTAATGGATCTTGTATTTTTATAGCCAGCGAGAGCTAAAAAAGACAAATGTTATTGTAAAGATTGGGAGCAATTCTCCTGCCTCATAGCAACAGAGCAGCAGTTACGCTCCAGTTGTCTTCCTGAACAACTGATTTATTAGCTTTTATGTTTTTCTTTCTTATTCAGCGGGTATACTCTTGTCAAACTTCTTTTCATTTCCATTCTACTATGCGCTGGAAGGGGAACTGGGAATCCTTTTTATGGAAAAATGACCACTTTCTCCTCAAAGCTCAATATGAATTTGAAGGATGGCTAGGAAGAAAGTGACAAATAATACATGGTGTGGTAAATCTACATTTGATTAATTATTTTCAGTTAATTCTTTTACATGAGAATGGCTTCTTTTTTAAAAACAGTACCCTCAGTTTAGGTGAATTGGTGATTCCAAATTGTCCCTAGTGTGTGCTTGGTGTGTGGGTGTGTGTTTGTGTGTGTGTGTGCGTACCGTGCGGTGGGCTGGCGCCCTGCCCGGAGTTTGTTTCCTGCCTTGCGCCCTGTGTTAGCTGGGATTGGCTCCAGCAGACCCCCGTGACCCTGTATTTGGGATATAGCGGGTTGGATAATGGATGGATGGACGGATGGACACTGTCTTCCTTTAACCTCACCTATGGTCACAAGCTGTTGGTAGCAACTAAGAGAATAAGATCATGAGTACAAGTGGTTGACATGCGGTTCCTGTGCAATAATTCTCATGAAGTAAATGAGCAATGCAGGAGGACCTCATAACTGAACTGCTGCTTCTTTGGACCGAGAGAAACCAGTTGAGGATCTGTATTTAGAATGTCCAAATGGTACCACCCATGGCCCATTGGAAGAAGACATAGGACAGACAAAGACACTGGGTAGATTTTATCTCAAGTGTTCTGAGATCATCGGGGAATTCCACAGGAGGTCTTAAAAGTGTGATAAGATGTTTTGGAGTCTGTGATGATGTGCAATTTTAGATAATTTAAAAACGGCACACTCGGGTTCAGTGGGTGTGTGTGTGGCTTGTGACCAGTAGGTGGCGTTACAGCACCCCAAACCTAAGACACAACTCTCAGGTGCAAATGTAAGGTGTATTATAATAAAAAATCTTGGAATAAAAGCTTCTTTCTAACAGCGACAGAACAGTCACAGATACATGATACATGTAGACGTTTGTGACTGGGCATTTTGGCCGCCAGAAATGTATGAAATGCAGGTCCCTGCCAAGCAGACAGCCAGGAATCCTGCCGACTACAGCACTTTGTGATCTTCTGGGGGCATGGCAGCACCCCAAACCCCTACACTTCCTCACAGACACAAATTCTGGTTCTAACTGAAAGGTTTTATTATAAATAATTACCTTTACAAAGGCTTCTTTATCGTACTGGCACAACCACAATACAAAAAAACATTTCTCTCTTCTTTTCCTTTCCTCCACTCCCCCCAAGTGAGTTTTGTATTCTTCCACCTGACTCTAACTCGCCTGGGTGAGGCACAGAGGCTCCTTTTTATCTCAGACCTGGGAGTACTTCTTATGCCAGGGCATTACCCATAGAAAGCAATTCAGGATCAGACAGAAACCCTACAAAGTAGAGATCACACATTCCTGTAACATCCCTTAGTGGCACACATGAAACCCAGCAGGGTTGCTCTACAGGACTACAGCTCCCAGCAATCTCTGCAGGTGTCCATATAAATACTGCAGCCCAAGGATGCCCACCTAGCTTTTCAGGGGAGCCAATGATTCAAATAAGTAGTTCCCTGTCCCTCCATTACACCGGGTAAAGATCTTCAGTCCATCCCTGTCAGGATGCCAGTGTACCCATTTCCAGGATGGTAACTTCTTGGCCATTCTGTATGGTAACCTCTCTGCCAGGTAAAGGATCATGCACTATCCTTGTCTGCACGCCCACCCCGCCTGCTATCCATCAAAGGTTGCAGAGTTGGGTGGCCATGGGGCATGCGGTGTGGATGGTGAGCTGATTGATTAATTAGTCAGCTGCTCCACATTGGCACACCATGGGACTCAGGTTATTAGAATGCTGTACCCACAAAGGTATAAAAGGAGAGCCTTAGTGGGGCAGAGAGTGACAGAAAAAGAAAGTTAAGTTAATTGGAGATCGCTGATGAGAAACGGAAAGAACAGAACCAGATTGGCAGAAAAAAGGTAGGAAAGTGGTTGGAGAAACCCCACGATGGAGTCAGAGCGAGAGTGAGGAGTGAGAGTGAGGAGTGAGAGGTGCTCTGGGGGTAAACACGGATTGCTCTGCTGAGTAGTAGAGAATAGGAGCAGTCATGCACTTCTAGGGATATTGTGGATGCTTACAGAGGTGGTGGGAAGATGGAGTTAGGCTTGGAGTGTCTTGGCAGACTCTGATGGGAAGCACCCAGGATGGGGAGTCAGAGAAGGACCACTTTTGCAAGTCTCTACTTGCCAGTTGACTCCTCACCCAAAAGTCAAAATTTGAATCCTAAGATGAGTTTTTCCCTTCAATTACAAGGCCAAGTACCCACTCCTGATTTTTTGTTGCCTTTTTTGCGATCTTTAATTAATAACAGTCCTAGTCTCTTAATGTTGGGAAATTGAGGTGTTTTGTATTAGCTAGAAATGAAACCATGTCAGCTCTCCGTAGCTCTTTCCTCACCATAGCAATTCGAAACAAAAGACTATCAGAACCTCCATACACTCACAAGCTACTCTGTTATGTAGCCCTCTCTAGTATTAAGCAGGGCTGCCTCTTGCATCCAGAGCAACCTGAATAATTTGCCGCCTGGGTTCCTTAAGGTATCGTAAGCATTCCTTAGAGATGTTTGCCTGTGCTAACTCAATCACATCACCCAGTTCCTGCAGACTCTTTGAACCTCCCATTCCATTTCATATCCCAACTGTGCTTTATTGAGTTGACATCTATGGACTTGTGCAGGCCTTTGGAGTAAACTGAAGGCATCAATGTGTTTGTGAAACCATCCTGAGATGATGCATGCTTTGTGACATGGCTTGTTATCCTGACACACTGGTCAAAGGTACCATTACAGTCCCACCACCAACATGAACTGTTGACACCAAGCAGGATGGATCAGTGGATTCTGGTTAGCTTTACCAAACTCCAACCCTACCATCACAGAAATCAAATTAAGAAAACAATCTTCATTTGCTCAGTTTATACGATCATGTAACCCCCTGGTAGCCTCATGGTTTTATTTTTAGCAGACCGGAGTCAAACCTGGTGTGGTTTTCTACACACTACTGTTGTAAACAACTTTTGTTTGAACATTTGTGGCCTTTCTGTCAGCTTGAACATGTCTGGCCATTCACTCCTGACCTCTTTCATTACCAATGTGTTTTCAGCCACTGCTCAATGAGTGTTTTTTGTTTGTCAAACTATTCTCTGTAAACTCTAGAGACTGTTGTGTGTGAAAATCCTAGGAGGGATGCTTTTTCCAATGACTAGTATGTCAGTTACTAAAAATCCTGCTAATACTCCTACATCTCACTGTTGTTTTTGGCATGAAAAGTTGTGGTGAGGACATATCAGAATTTGATTTGTATGTATACCTCCCTAATAACCTTAAGTGACCTAACTAATAACATCTGTCCCTGTTTTGCTAATGACTAGTGAGACTTGCAAGTTACAAAATTATTAAATTAAACGATGCAATGCTGGTGCCTGGCCTGGAATCAGAGTATTGTGATTCTCTCTGACATGGTCATCATCTGACAAAATACAGCCACATGGTAACTTAAAGTATTTAAAGAACCACCTGCTGCTCAGACAAACGTATTGGCTGACTGAACTGAAAGAGCAACACCTCAGGTTTAGAATTCCCAACATGCCGTATTTTTACCATTACAATAAAATAACTTTTTGGTGTTCCTGCTTTGGCTGTAACTACTTTTGTGAGCACTCATTGTTTGATTGTTCTTACAGTGTATCTAATATTAGGTAGAAATATGTGAATAATAATCAATTATTGCATAATTAATTATTATGCAATTATTGCATAACCCACTTAATTCAAATCATATGGTTGTGAAGGTTAGATTATAACATGGTGGCATCAAGTGCAGTGCAGGACCCAATTTCATAATCAGTTTGCATATCTTTGCTTCAATAATATTAATCTCTCTATTATAAAACAAAATCCTGGAGAGAAACAGTAGGGCGACGAGACATGATTTTCACGTTAAAATCACGGAAGACACTTAAAAGACCCACGAGACTAAAGGGATTGGCCACGGAGCGTCTCGCGGGGACCTTAAACATAAGACTTTGTGCCAAGAGATTGACCCAGGACCGTCTCGCGATGACGTAGAACATGAGAATCTTGCAAGACACACCCTACTTACAACCAAATAAGAGCACGGCCAACAAAACACTCAGTCGTGTTTTGGCTTTGAGCACACGCAGATCCAGGGCTCTCAGCGCATATAAAACGTATAAGGACAATATGTTATAAATGAAGCGAAGAAGAAAGCAGCGCGGAGAAAAGAAACTCAAAAGTGTTGGAGAGACAAAAAAGAAAAAGAATAATCTAGGTGCAAATTCAGAAAATAAGGAAAGTAATTATCAGCCCGGAACAAGTGGAACTGAAAAAAAAGCACATCCAATCGGGACGTTGGCGCTATACACATGCGGAGCAGGTTAGAGATTATGAAAGCGGTGGAATTCGAAAGGCTCAAAAAAAAAACCCAAAACGTTGGCACAGTATACATGTGGAGAAAGTTAAAGAATATGAAAGTAGGAAAATTAGAAAGTATTAAAAAAAGAAAGTAAAGATCACAGAAGCGCAAACAAATGGAAATTATTACTCGATAAAGGGAAAATAATCACCACGGACCAGGTGTCTTTGAAAAAAAAGCAGGATAAAGCGAGGTCAGAAATAAAAGACAGAGTAGAAAACAAAGTAAAACGTCATAAAGAGGTTAAAAAAAAGGGGGCCAAACACATGCAGAGCAGGTTAGAGAAAATGAAAACTGGAATTCAAAAGGCATAAAAAAAAAACGTAGGAGCGAAACACATGCAGAGCAAGATACAGAATATAAAAGCATCAAACAACGACAGTGTCAAAAAAAAAAGAAAGTAAACAACGCATTAGAAAGAGAAATTATTACTCGGAGAAATAACGAAAAGGCAAATAGAGATCGAATATATGGACATAGGTGATATGTCAGAAGTATGTAAATATTGTTACTGTTATTGTTATTAAGGCTTTGAAGTTTAAGTCAAGAGAATTTCAAAAACGGTGTTTACCTCACATGCATTTATTGGTTACTTTGCAAAAAAAATTATTAACTGCTGATGATGTGGATCGTTTTGTCTGTGCTGAAATTCCAAACAGAGAAAGCTTTCCTGAATTATGGTATAAAGTCATCAAACACAAGTCTCACAGACCTCATTAAAAAGATTCACCACGTTGGGATTTGCAAGATTCCAAATATTGATTTTACAGAAGTTCTGAAATAAAAGTGAAACTAATGAAATAGCAACAATTCAAAGAAAAAAAAAATCTTAGAAGTGTGTATCCGGAAAAACAAAAATGGAGGTTGGCGAGCGAAGCGAGAAGGGGGCAATGCCCCCTTGTATTGTAAAAAATCAACCTAAGATTCTGACACGTCATGTATAGTAAAACTGTATGAAGTGGTAGAATTTAACTTAATTAACTTAATTCTAGAAATTCAGAAAACCTGTTATAAGTTAAATTATATAGTGCTATGAAAAGATATTTGCTCTTTCCCAGTTTCCTGTAGTATTTAAAATTTTTGACACTGAATGTTTAGGCTATCAGTCAACATATAAATCTACATAATGGGCTACATAGATTTATTTCACTCAACTGAAAGTATCTTAACCTATCTTCTATAATTCAGGCTATGTCCACACTAATACATTTTTGTTAGTCAATCTCAAAATTTTTACACCCTGAAAATGGAGGCGTTTGAAAGCACTCTCCAAACCCACAAACTTCTGAAAACGTTGTCTCAGCATTGCAGTGTTGATGTGTAAAGCCATCGAGTTTTACAAATGCAGCCTGTAATCGCTCTCTGATTTGTTCGTACTTATTACATAACCCTTCAATGATTGGATCCTGTGAATTCCATGGTTGGTCATCCTTCAAAGATGAAAGCCATATTCCCACATAGCAGACACACAGGAGTTGCTTTCCATGGTGCTTTGTTGTGGCCTTTACCTGTATGCATCTAAATTACACATTTTAAACTTTGAAAGCTGCATACATGCACAGGAGGCAAATAATTTACCAGTTGATAAAATATGGCAGTTAATCCTGTGGCAACATTCCCATCCCTTCAAGAATTCTTCATACGTGTGCGTATGCGTAGTATAAGCGAACATCTATGTCATATGCGATTTTGGTAATTTTAGTGTAGGCACAAAT
This sequence comes from Polypterus bichir lapradei, assembly GCA_026402145.1. Lineage (NCBI taxonomy): Eukaryota > Metazoa > Chordata > Cladistia > Polypteriformes > Polypteridae > Polypterus > Polypterus bichir. The sequence goes on along the minus strand of JANRMT010062828.1, from coordinate 35,918 downwards.
ACTTTTGTAAAGGGATGTGAAAATGGTAATGTGTACGGCGATCATTTTGTTTAGCAACTCAATTTTTAAGTAAAAAACTTAGTAGTGTGGGTGAAAACGCTATTGTCGATGGATATCGTTTTCGATTAAAAGCTCAATTTTTCAAATAAACCATAGTAGTGGGAAAACAATGTTCTCTTTTATCTCTATCTCTATTATTGGAAAAAAAGGAAATTCTCTTTAGGAGGATCTTTTCAAAACTTCATCAGAACTTGCAAGGAAGTCATCAATATAATTCTACGTAAAGATGCTAGGCCCGTGCCTAATTTTGTATTCTTCAATGGTTGTTCTACGCTGCACACAAATCTGTTTTAGATGGCACTCTGTTTTTACATTACTGTCTTTGTCAGATGAAGGTGTTTAAGGCTGAGTTGTTTCTGGATTGTTTATGAAGCTTGTACTCTCATTAATGAGATTTGTTTTGTTATTATGTTTTTTTTTCAAACTAATAAAATAAGATGTGAACAAATAACACTTTTCAAACTTATTTTATTTGTGTAATGAAGACACTTAGTTATCCACGACCTGCTGGCACTTGTGATTATCTCTACTTAAATCAACACTATCAAAGGGAATGAGTTGATTGAACATACCCAGGATTGATTACAGCCAGCTTGCTCAACAAAAGACTCATATAGTTTGACCCTCGCTATCAGAATCAAGTTGCCAGCACAAAGATTCATCAAGCAGATACTACTACAGTCAAATTAAATCTTAAAGAAATCAGTAAAAAAAGGTGTTGATATCCGTCAGTCTGAAAGGGCAACAAAGAGACATCCAAAGCTCTGTGACTCCACTGAGGCGCAGTGAAAACCATAATGTCCAACAAGAAAACACTTGGAATTTAAGTGAACCTTTCCAAGAGTGGCTGGCCTGCCAAAATTACTCCAAGGGTCCAGAATAAAATCATCCGGGAAGTCACAAAGAATGCTAAAATCACATCTAAAATGATGTGGGTTTCTCTTGCCTCAGCAAATCCCATTACTGCCAAAAGGGATCCTACTCTGTTGGGTGCTTAGCCAAAACAATTCCTCCAGGGAGCGCTGTACAATGGCTGACCCTGCATTCTGACCCCCATAGCTCATGTGAAAAGACAATTTCCCCTTGCGGATTAATTAGGCAGTGTATCAAATCAAATCAATCAGAATGACTGATGGTCTTCGATAGAGAAAAGTCCAGGAAGGACATTCTGTAAATGTACATCCCACATTTTCCAAAGAAGTGCCAGGGCGATCCCCAAACAGTTTGCGGCAATGTTCACTTGGTAGAAAGTGGACTTTTTTGGATGAAATGGGTTCCATTATGTCTGGCATAAAACAAGCACAGTTTTCCACAGAAAGAACATCATGCCTACAGTCAGACATAGTGGTGGTAGTGTGATGGTGTTGGGATGTTTTGTTGCACCGGGAATTAGGAAACTTACCATTATTGAAGAAACATTGATTTCTACTTTGTATATAAAAATTCTGTAAAAGAATGCCTGGTCATCCTTCCATAATCTGGGATGAGTTGTTATGAACAAGGAGTCCCAAAGCATATAGTTATGTCACAAAAACATTTCCGAAATTCCCTTGGTTTGGGTGGGTGGGGGTCATTTACCGTCAAACACTAGCTAGATATGAGGATAAACGCAAGGTCTTAATTACATACAAAAGTTATTTTCATAAAATACTCTCTTACACTATGAAGCACCAAAGAGCACAAAGGAGTTGCTAGCAAAGGCAATCCCAGGTAAAAAAAGTCAAAGGGTCCAAGAATCCAGAAAATCAAAAAACAGCAGAAGCACAGCAGAACCAGAACAAACTCACTGACTCCGTAGCACATAGGAAACAAACCACAAGGAACTGTGGAACATCCTCTGGATTTATAGGACGAAGGGCAGTTCCTGGCAGTGAATGGCAGGTTGCCCCACATCTTGAGGGACCACAAACAAAACACATAGAACATAACACAAGCAGCTTACATACAAAGACAAAATAATAATAATAATAATAATAATAATAATATTAATAATAATAATAATAATGCACATAATGAACCTAAGTATCATTAATATAAATAAAAGAATCAAGAATTAAAAAGGCAGACATAACACAAGAAATTGAACACCAGCTGCTGGGTCATGGCTGAAATATAACAAAGGTGAGGATAGATCATACAGAAAGAAAATGGTCAAAAACAACAACAACAAAAAAAAAAAAAGAAAGTCCACATGAGATGGCTGAGAAGAAGCAAAATTAAAGTTTTGTACTGGCCTGAATTAATCTCCTTGGCGTCAACCCCAAGCCTGTCCCAGGCTCAGAATTGTATGTAAAAAGGGTTAACCCCGAGTGTGGAGATAGCTGTTAAGATTGAATATACAGTGTTAGGCCCAAATAACAGCCAGGATAGTATTCTGCATCTATCTAGTGGATAAAATAACATCATGCTGCAAAAAATAAATAAATAGATAGATAAAAACAAGCATGAATATTTCTGTGTGTTCTGCCACTTTATGCTAACTCATCCACATTCATGAATGGAGCGGAGCCTTCAACCAAACAAACACAATGACAAGTAAAATGAGAGTCTGTAAATCCAGTTTTAGAACAAACTGAAACCATTAGTTAAATCAAGTGATAGTAATGTCAGTGTGAACTGGTCATGGGACGTTCACATGGATAGTGAGACTGATGCAAACGGCACTTTATGGATGAACAATGTGATATAACTGATGACTCTGGTCACATGAAGATTTACTGTGGTGTGACAGGAGCTGCTTGGCAAAATGGCAAAATAATTGTGCTCAAATGAAATAATAAAAGTGATGTTAGCCCCCTAAGCACTGTTCACTGTCAATACTCATGTCAGGGCAGATGTGTGTCATGATCAGAGCTAAATTTTGGGGACTTACAGCCATTTTCTATTATGGAAGCCATTTTGGGTACTATTGTTAGGATCATGTCCCACATTTCTAGGGGCGTGGTCTCTGGGGTCATAACCTGGAATTCACCAGCTGTTGGGAAAAAGGCCAGCCTTTTGCAGTGAGCCTTATCTGATCTGCGAGTATATCCTTCTAAACCTTTATTGTTTTCTCTTTGTGATTTATTTTCATGTCCTGCCTAAATTTTGACTCTGATCTTTGCCAGTCGTCGAGAGTTTTAATCGATTAATTTTATTTTATTTTTGTGTGTTTTGCCTTTTGCATGCATCTGTCAGTTTAACTCAAGAAATGAGGTACCTGTGTTCCTGCTGAGTCAGGACAATGTGGAATTCATTAAGCCTTGTGCTGTGGTAGCCCATTATAACAAAAAGGAGGGCATCGATTGTGCAAATCAGGCACTGAAATTCTGCCCTCTCATGCACAAGCAACAGAAAAAATATTTTTTAAGAAAAGTGCAAAAATCGAGCTGTGCGTTAGTGATAAAACATGTCACACAAAGGACATGTACTAAATTTGCATCAGTGCAGCAGTGGACACTAGACATGCCTTTCCTACTGTCATTTTGTTGACATTTTGTTTTTCAAATGTTTCTATTACACAAAATACTTTTTTCTTGTTGAAAAAAACAATTTTTGGCTCTTTTTTCTGAAGGTAAACATGACACTAGAGAGATTAAAGCAATTCTGCAAGGATGATGTGATAGACTGGTATTGAGTTAAAGGAGGTGGTTGGTTGCACTCACTTTAGTTAAAGGTGTTGTAAAAGTTATTAAGTGTAAGGGGGTAATTACTTTTTCACACAGTGTTGGTTGATCTTGGAAAGCTTTTTTTTTAATTTGGTAAGGAACAGTATTCATTCACTTAGGTGCTATTTATCTAATATTAGGTTTAGGTTGAAGACCTGAAAACATTTGGGGCCAAACATGAAATAATAGAAGAAATCAGGAAAGAGGCTCCTACTTTTTCAAACACTGCCTTTTCATGATTTATTGCCAATAGTCACTTTTAGTCTCACCCAAGGCTTTCAGATGGTAGTAAAATAAGAACACTGAATGTGATCTCAACGATCAGGTCAAAGTGATCAAGTTTCATAGAAGAAGCTCTTGGTTAGTTGTTAAGGCAACGTTTCTCACTTCCTGTCTGTCTGACTGCATTTTGGGAATGTGGTAATGAGGCTTCATGCTATCACGTTCCTTCTGGGCCTATTATCCCTATTGTGTGCCTACACTTTGTCTGCTTGTGGATTATGTGCAGGTGTCAAAAGTCGAGGATGCATTTCAGATCAGCTATCGACTGCAAAAACACCTCTCTGAAAAAACCAGCATGCCATTCTGTAGCAGTATCTGGCAGAATCCTGGATCTGTAGGTGCGGATAGCAGGCAGCAAGCAGAAATGATGTAGGAAAGCAGGCGGCAGAGCCAGAAGCTATATATAATTGTTTTGTTTCTAACAAAATATAAAGTAAGTGCAAATGAAAGATATGGCATAAAACCAGTTATGATACAAATTGTTCTCACCCATACATTTCTTACCCACTCATTGTTCCAAATTATATAATATACATGCATGTGGAGAAAAAAATCACAAAGTGGAAAAAAATTCTATACTGACTGAGAATAGGTAGTCACAAAAAAAGAGATTCTTCTTCTTCTTCTTTTGGCTGCTCCCGTTAGGGGTTGCCACAGTGGGTCATCTTTTTTCCATGTCCTCTTGTCCTCGTCATCTTGTTCTGTTACACCCTTCACCAGCATGTCTTCTCTCACCACATCCATAAACCTTCTCTTCAGCCTTAGGCCTTTCTCTTGCCTGACAGCTCTATCCTTAGCATCCTTCTCCCAGTATACCCAGCATCTCTCCAGTGCACATGTCCAAACCAATGCAATCTCACCTCTCTGACTTTGTCTCCCAACCATCCAACTTGTGCTGACCCTCATTTCTAATCCTATTCATCCTCGTCACACCCAATGAAAATCTTAACATCTTTATCTCTGCAAAGAGAAAAGAGTATAAAAAATAAAGCTCTACAAATAACTTCAAACCATCACTTAGCCTTAAAATGCTTTTCAATGTGTTTTGGATTCCTCCTAAATTTCCTACTGGAAAATCCTACTGTAAATAGGTAGTCACAGAAAAGCGGAAAAAAATAATAAAAAAATATAGCTCTGTAAAATGAATTTATCCAAATTTCTAATCTTAAAATGCTTTTTAATATGTTTTGGATTTCTCACTTTTAAATTTCTTACCCACTGGTTGTTCTTAATTATATTATATATGTAAATATTTTAAATAATCACAACATGGAATAAACCTCCGCACTGCCTGAACATAGGTAGTCATGGAAAGGAGGAATAAATTATAAAAATAAAGCTCTACAAAATAAGCTCAAACCTCTACTCAGCCTTAAAATCTTTTCAATGTGTTTTGGATTCCTCCTAAATTTCTTACCCACTTATTGATCTTCATTATATATGACTAGATGTGTAAGCCCATGCTGTAAAAAGTCCAGGGTCCTAGAAACTATTGAAATTGTCAGAAAAAAATTGAAATGTAAAGATGTCAGGTAATTGAAAGGAACTACTCTGGGCATCTCTCTCCTAGGAGAATTCATTTTGTTGGCGTGCTTGCATCGCTTTAGCTGTGGGAGGAAAAAGTAAAAGGGATACCAGTTTGCCGATGCTAGCGGCTAAGCGACTTTATCTTTCTTCTGAGGTTTCGTTTTGCTGACGTGCTGGCCCTGCTTGTGTTATTAGCGGCTAAGCGAGTTTTATGTGTCCACGGAGGTGGAACCCTTACCCCGACTCCACCTGTCACATAGACATTTATATATAAGATGCATAAAGGTGTAAAATAATCTCAACATGGAATAAATGTCTTCACTGCCTGAAAATAGGTAGTCATAGAAAAGAGGAAAAATTATAAAAATATAGCTTTGTAAATTAAATATACAGTACCCAATATTTAATAGAAAAAAATGTTTTTCAAAGTGTTTTGGATTCCATATCGGTTGTAGCAGTTTTGACCTGGAAAAAAATTTTTTTATTTTTATTTTATGTGATAAAAAATATATATACTGTGGATTTTTTTTTATTTGTTTGACAAATCACTTACCCAATAGCATTAAATCTCTGCAGTAAATGTAATTTATTTTAATTATGCCTGTTGTTACTTTTTTGTAGTTATTTAATCCTTTTCCCTTACTGATCATTTTCTAATGTGTTTTTTAAGGTCCTGAATATTAATTTTCAAAATAGAAATTACTTTGCACCATTTTTATCGATATTTTGTTTTACCAGAATGTGGTGATGGTTATTATGGAAAGCTTTCTGTGAAGCTGCACAATTGATGTCATCAGCTTGCCAATATATATATATATATAAATAAATCAGCAAGTCAAATGCGTCACTATCCGAGTTTGCTGATAACCAAAAAACTTTGTGCACACGTTAGTTTTATTATTTAGACTTCCTGGTTCTTAATTGTAGATTTCTATCTCCTTTCCACGATTCTTTTCTTTGATTAGTGTTTTGATTCTCTTCTTGTGTTTGTTATGATTGTTATGGAAACCGGCCTAACAAAGGAGTGACACCTTCAAGATAGTCCACAAAACAAATTTCACCCTAAGGCAAGCCTGGCCCCAGGAAACCAGGTGGCTTCAAGACTGACTAGGCCTCAGATGAGAGGCCAGGCTTTTAGATTTAAAAGAGTCCCAAAAATCTTGAAAAATGTCTTCTTAGAGGGTGGGAACAAAGACAAGTCCATAAAGTCTTATTAAATAAAGGATATTTTTAAACAATTAAAAGAGCAAAATGCAAAAAAAAAAAAGGCTTTACGGAGCAAAAAAATGTTGTCAAAGGCAATCCAGGTAAACTAAACTCCAAAAAACAAAACACAATCTAAATGAATCTTCTTAATACCAAGAAAAAGAAAATCAAAAATCACAAAGAGCACAATTTGACCAGAGCACATTTGAATTAAACCTCCTTGGACTTCAATTACTAGCAACCTTTATAGGGCTGGTCCTTTAACTATGATAAACAGGTGGCTCCGCCTCTTTGGGATTAATCCACAAATTACTGCAAAAGGCAAAATAGGTTACACAGATGTGTAGAGAGTTGAGTCCAGAACAGAACTGAAAACAAATGGAGGTTGCCATGCTTTTAAGGCAGGTTGGCGGAAGTAATATCTTTGGGAGGCCGGAACCAGACGTGAGTTCTTGGAGTCAGAACCGGAAGTAATATTCTTATGGCTGGAACCAGAAGTGACGTTCTCAGGGCAAGAAACGAAAGTGACATTGTTAGAATTGGGCAGAATTTCCCATGTCTGGTGTGCAGAAATAAATGAGAAAGATTTACTGCACCCTGCCACCCCCTGGCCTTGTGTGGAATTCCCTCCTTTTGGTCCTTCTAGCTGCCTCCCATGTGCATATGTGTGACAACTTGTGATCTGATTGTGACTGAGTCATTTTGACCACTTTTTAGAAACAGATAACAATCATTTAGATATAAATGCAGATTGTTTTGATTCCATAATGTTCTATGTTACCCCTCTGCTCCACAGTTTAAAATTACAAATAAAATTACAAATCACGCAATTCCGATGTGATTAATGTGCACATTGCAGACTTTCATTTCAGGAGATTTCCATACATTTCGGTCACACATCAGACATATCAAATTGCTGTCAAGTGTGCTGACTGTTTATTTATCACTTCATTAATCTCCTAAAGGCACCAGGGTGAGATCAAATAAATAAACAAACAAAAGAAAGTCATAAATAGAGTAAGCTGCCCTAATGCAAGGTGGTCGTAATGATTTATTTCATGAGGTAAAAGTGCACAATAAACAAGAACAGTTGCATCAGATATTTGAAATATTAAAATGTGTGCTTTAATTTAAATCTTTCAAGTCTTAATATTATTGATTGTAATAGAAATGTGTTACTTTTCTCCCACTGATAGTGGTCCACAGAGGGTTAGATCCCTAATAATGGACAAAAAATCAAAACTAACATCATATTCATAATCACTGACCTTCAGATAGTCTAAAACAGTGAAAGGCAAACTTTTTCGAGTTGCGGCGCACTAAGTCCAAAAATTTTCTTTCGCAGCACACCTGAGGGACTGCCCATAAATAAAGTCGTGACAACACAATCTATGGACAATCGGCAATAAAAATAGTCAATTTTACAAGTTTGAAAGACATTTTATTAATAGAGGAATCAAAGGATAAATCTTAAATTTAATTAATGTGAACGTTGAGATTGTTTTTCAGCACATATGAGATTGATGCGAGGATCAATTTTCGAAAGACAGATGCACATTTCCTTGTTGATCATTTGAAGTCTCTGCCGTTTCTTAGATTTAATTTCCGTAAGTGTTCCGTTATCTGTTTTTCCAACATAAAATATATTTTTTTAAACATTATCTTTTTAATCAACCAAAAGTTCAAAAACACTAGCAATTTTAAATATTTTACAAAAGTTTTCGCAGAGCCCCTAGAAAATTCCACGGTGCACCACTGCGCCGCGGCGCACCGATTGCTCGACAATGGTCTAAAACAATACCCCACATTGCTTATGTTTAAAATTTGTCGTTTTTACCCTTCCAGAATTGGCTCTTCAGAGGACCTTTGGTAAAGAATCAAATATCCAAAATATTACTGTATTCGTGACCAGCAACCTTGACATAGCATAAAATGACACCCCCCCCTCCCTATATTACTCTTCTCCGTTTATTCAAAGTTTTGTGAAATGGAGTCTCCCTTGTATTCCATTGTAGGGCGTGAACCCCTGGGATCCGTTGCTGTGGCTTGCACAACCTCATGTCCTTCTTGTCATTTTTGCTGAAGGCGCCTATTGGTGCACACTTTATCATAAGGGTGTAACTTCCTGCACAAAATATGGTCCCAAAATGGACAACAATGAGGGATTTAGAAGGACAAACGTAGGGGGAACCCTAAAAAGCTTGACAGGTTCTCTAACTAGACATCAAGGTGAGTCAAATGATCTATCATATGTGGGGGCATTCAGGAAGGCGCTGGACAAAAAAAAAAAAACTGAACTGATTTTAAAGCATTCGTAAGTCGTTCTGATGAAAATGAACATCTTGTCGGTATCCCTGTAGGAAATGGTAGGCACAGGTTTGCTTCTTACAAGATGCACCGTCTTAAAAGCCAACTCCTTTTTTTGGATTATAGCATTGGGTAGAAAAACTGCTTCATTAAACGTGTGTAGGAGGGTGAGTGAGACTGAAGTTATGAGGTATGTGAGAATAAACCTCCTGGCGGTTCAGACAAGTCGAGGGAACTCATGTGGAATTATGGAAGAAGAAAAAAAAGCACAAAATATCACTTTTAACTTGTTTTCTTCCTTCCATTTTAGTTTATGCCACCCAGTGACATTTCCGGCTGTTTTTTTTAGCTTCACTAACATTAGCTGTTTATCCTCTTCAAAGGTTAATTAGCTGTCTAGCCCAAACGGCCATGGACTGAAATGAAGTTTATTGGGTGCAAGTTCTTTATATAAACTCTTATAACTCCCACCCCTTTGTGTTGTCTGTGCTTGGTTGTGTGCAGTTACATAAGCAAGGGAACGCCTGATTACTCCTCTTTGTGTTAGTCTGTTGACTGCCGTGACGTCATGTTTACGTAAAAGGAAAGAAGGTCGATTTAATACTATATTGAAGTTCAAAGCATTCATTATGTGAAAGTTGTGCATGAACTCTGAGGCTGTCTTCTGACAAGTGCACTACAAGATGAAAAACTGAATTAAAATTATCTTTACATCTGGCATTGACATGCATGTTAGATCTGGATTGCATTTGAATGCAATTTAGCCCAACTACTTTTAGCCCTGGCATTAGTGTCTGTATTGTGGTCTGACATGACCATGACCCCACAAAATTCAAAAAAGCTTCCCTTCATGTGGCTATCATATACTGGGCCCACTATAATATCTGGGGCCTTGACTTCCCCCTCTGCTCCACAGTTTAAAATTACAAATCAAACAGTTCAGACATTGTGATTAAATTGCACACTGTAGACTTTCATTTAAGGGGATTTGCACACATTTTGGTCACGGAGCACTTTTTCCACATGATCCCCTTCATTTCAGGGCACCATAATGTTTAGGACACAGCAATGTCAGGTCTATTAAATCCGTCATATTTAGGACTTTGTCTCGTAGCCCTTATATGCAATGACCACTTGAAGTCTGCAATTCATTGACATCACCAGGTGCTGAGGGTCTTCTCTGGTGATGCTCACACTATAGATAGATAATGAAAGGCACTATATAATACACATAAATAGGTAGATAACAAAAGACATAATATAATAGATAGATAATAAAAGGCGCTATATAATACACATAGATAGGTAGAACTGAAGAGCACTATATGATAGATATGAATGGCAGTATATGAAAAGTACAATAGATAGATAGATAATGAAAGGCACTATACTGTATGATAGATAGATACTGTGGAGGGCTGGCACCCTGCCCGGGGTTTGTTTCCTGCCTTGCGCCCTGTGTTGGCTGGGATTGGCTCCAGCAGACCCCCGTAACCCTGTAGTTGGGATATAGTGGGTTGGATAATGGATGGATGGATGGATAAATAGATAGATAGATAGAACTGAAGAGCACTATATGATAGATATCAATGGCACTATATGAAAAGTACAATAGATAGATAGATAGATAGATAGATAGATAGATAGATAATGAAAGGTACTAGATAGATAGATAGATAAATAAAGGCCCTATGTAAAACAAAAGTAATTGGTAGGTAGTGTTATGGTCAAGCCAGGCTTCCTCACTTGTCTTACGTTTAAGTTGCTTCTCTTTGTCGTCATTGCATGCTTTTCATTATTGTTCATTTTTTTTAATATGCTTTTGTTATATTGTTATGTCTAATATTTATAATCTGTTAACTTTGTTCTATTAGTTATTAGGTAGTTATCTATGTGTGTTATACAGTAAGGCTTTAAATAAGGTAAATAATGTGAAAGGCACTGTATTACCCATCACCCCAAGTGTATAGCCCACTTCATCCAACAAAGGGCTGGTGCTCATAAATTTATAATTTAACCTGAAATTAAGTAAATTTTTAAATTAGTGCTTTTCACACTGGTTCATCAGATTTCACCTGAGAGTTTTTAAGGTACATAGATAGGCAGAAGTCTATAAAACACCCATTCTCATATAAACGTATTAGAGCTGTTAATTATTAAAATAATTTATGCCATGATAAGATAAATGTAAAATAAGTGATCATCCAGCCATTTATTTTTTTTATTGTCTTCACTTTAACTGGGAGCTGCTACCTATCCTGACAGCACCAGAGAGATGCCGCTGTAAGTGGGATGTCAGTACGTCTGAAGAGCCGCTCGCACACGTAGTCACACTTATTCACAGTGGGCCCATTTAGACAAACAAATGGATCTAAGAAGGAGAACATCCAAACTCCACACAAGCAATGATGATTCTCTAATTATCGGGGATTGAACTCGACTCCCTGGTTCAGGAAATGTTGTATCATCAGCATATCAGGCAACATGAATATATGTTTGGATTGGGGGTAAAACATCCAGAAGAATATGTACACACTGCATACAATACTTAATGTGTACCCTTGTCCTCAAATTCAAAGCCGGGACTTCAGTATTCTGCTTGGAAAAAATTCTTTCGGCTTTTCCATTCACAGGAATAAACAATTCCTCCAAGTTTCACTTGTAATATTATATAACAGTTTGCCATTAACACAAAACTAATTTACTTGTGTGAGGATCACACATTGTTGTTAAAAAAAATAAAATTCCAAATTGGCATCTCTGTCAGGCACAATTACACCGTTCAAAAATAGTGCAGCATAGCCAGTCATGCAGTTCTTTTGTAATGCTGTGTTTTTTAAAGTCATTTACTATAAATTTATTGTAAATTTGTGCAAGTTAAAAAAATCTGACATGTCCATTAAATAAGTTTTTCGTTATGGAAAGATGTGATTTTAGTGGAAAAATATTTTAGCAGGTCAGTATTTCTGGGACGTGGAATGAAAGTGAAGAATCGTATCTGTTGTATATTTTCCTTCCCAAATTGAGCTACACCCTAAGATCACAAAACTACAAAACTTACATTATCTCTGTAGAGCGAAGCCGACTGGGGCCATTCTCCTTAAAATTAACAGACCTTTAGGATTTTCGAGTGGTAATAATTATGTCAAGGTGCTGGACGTTCAGACTGAATGATTTTTGTGTAAATTATTGTGTCCACAGACAAACACACAGTCATAAAGAAGCCCTCCTGAACGTGTTCACAGACAGCACAGACACACTGCCTAGAAAAAGTTTTAACCCCTTGGAGGTTTTCACATTTTAGTGTTATAGAACATTAAATCATAGTGGATTTAATTTGGCTGTTTGGACACTGATCAATGGAAAAAGACGCTTTCATGTCAAAATGAATGCAGATCTGTGCAAAGTGGTCTAAATTAATTACAAATATAAAACACAAAATAAGTATTCACTTCTCAGTCATCACTGGTGCAGCCAATTGGTGTTAGAAATCACAGAATTAGCTCAATGGAGACCACCTGTCTGGATTCGAGGGGTTTCAATTGGTTGTAGTATAAATGCACCTGATCTGGAAGGTTCAATCAGGGGGTGGATACAAGAAGACTCTTTAATGTCAAAGTGAAAGCAGATCTCTGCAAAGTGGTCTGAATTAATTACAAATATAAAACTGAAAATAATTGATTGCATAAGTCAGTATTTAGTATTGCACATTTGACAGCCATGACAGCCTTGAGTCTGTGTGCTCAGTCTCTTGTGTCCACTTTGCAAAACTGCTCAAGCTCTGCCAAGATCCATGGTGACTGTGAATTTTTCAAGTCCAGCCACAAATTGTCAATTGGATTGAGGTCTGAGGTCTGGAGTTTTTTTTTTGTTTTTTCTGTCCACCCTGGCCATTGGACCTTACACTTATTCTATGTTAATTAATGTTGACTTATTTTATTTTCTTACTGTGTCTCTTATTTTTCTATTCTTCATTATGTAAAGCACTTTGAGCTACATTTTTTTGTATGAAAATGTGCTATATAAATAAATGTTGTTGTTGTTGTTGAACTCTGACTCGGCCATTGACTTTGTTGTTTTTAAGTCATACCTTTCTAGCTTTGGCTTTAGGCTTGGGTTCATTGTCTTGCTGAAAAGCAAATCTTCATCTGCATTGCCCAGCAGGCTGCATCAGGTTTTCCTCCAGGATTATTTTGCTGAATTTATTTTTACCCTCACAAGCCTTTCAGGGCCTGCTGTGGAAAAGCATCCCCCCAGTATGGTTCTGCCACCACCATAGTGTGTTTGACATTGTGCAGTGTTAACAAGACATTTGGCTTGGTGCACAGAAATCTCAAAGTGGGTCTCATCACACCACAGAACCTCTTTCCAGCTAACTTCAGAGTCTCCCGTGTGCCTTCTGACAAACTCTAGCCGAGATGTCACAAGCTGTTTTTCTCTTTGCCTCTCTCCCATGATGCTGTGTTTGGTGAAGCACCAGTTGTCTGCACAGTCTCTCCAATCTAACAACTGTAGCTTGTAACTCCATCAGAGTTCTCGCAAGTCTCTTAATGACACTCGTCTTCTTCTTGCATGATCACTCAGTTTTTGTGGACGGCCTGCTTGAAGTAGATTTTCAGCTCTGCCACACTCCTTCCATTTCTTCATGATTGATTCAACTGGATATCCAGTGACTTGGATATTTTCTTGTCTTTATCCCCCGACTTGCGCTTTTCATGGAGTTGCTTGGAGTGTTCCCTGGTCTTCATTGTGTATGTTAGATCATTATATAAGCCACAGAAGCTGAACCTTCCTGATAAGAAGAATTTACACTACAACCAGTTGAAACCTCAGACAGATGACCTCCATTGAGCCAATTCTGTGATGTCTAACACTAGTGATTATTTAGGGGTGTCAGTTTAAAGGAGTGAATACTTAGGTGATCGATTATTTTGTGTTTTATATTTGTAATTAATTCTGACCACTTTGCAGAGATCTGTTTGCACTTTGACTTTAAAGAGTCTTTTTCTGTTGATCCATGTCAAAAAAGCCAAATTAAATCCACTGCAATTCAATGTTGTGTTGTAATAAAATGGGAAGACTTTCAAGAGGGTAAAACCTTTTTATAGGCACTGTATATATGTAGGGAAGTAAATAGTTCTAAATAGCTGGAATAGGGAGATTAAGGAAACAAACACAATAAAGAATAACAGAATTATGGTAACAGAATCAAGTATTGTTTGTCAGCAAAAGCTTGTCTGCAGGGCTTTCCATAAATAAGTAACAATGTCCTTCTAGACTGCACTTCCTGGTTACCCATTTCTAGTTTCCTGATTTTTATTTTGCAGACAAAACAAAGCTGACTGTAAGGAATGTAGCGAAAAAATAGTCTGCGGAAATAAATCATGCAACAGTCATTGCTGTTACTGTATATCCTGCCATTAACTTTTTGAGGGATGGTGTCCACTGAACCTTTAAGACTCTAGACAGCTTTGAACTGAGGCTCAGCCAAGGCCTCGTGAAGGGACACAATGAGTTAAAGGTGTTCAGTGTCAAAGGTGGCTGGGGTGGCGACCCGGCCGGGACACCCAGGAGGACCGGAGGAGGGCTTGCGCCTTCCCCAGACCATCTGGGGACGACCGCCCTGGTTCCTTTGGGGGCCACGGGTACAGAGCTTTGAAGCTCCACCCTGTAGGGGCCGGTGGTCGCCACCAGGGGGTGCCCCCATGCCTTGGGAGCCCTGGACCTCAGCACTTCCACCACACCAGGAAGTGCTGGGGGGAAGAAGAGCAGGGACACCCGGAGTGCTTCCGGGGATGCAGCCGGCACTTCTGCCACACAGGGGCGTGTCGGCGGGTGATTGCCGGGGAGCACCTGGAGCATATCCGGGTGAGGATAAAAGGGGCCGCCTCCCTTCATTCGAGGCTGGAGTCAGGTGGAAGAAGGACTAAGTAGGAGAAGAGAGTGTGGAGGCGGCCCGAAGAAAGGCATTGTGTGTGTGTGGCCAGGACTTTGGGGGTTTGTGTGCACTGACTTTTGTAAACAGATATTGTAATTAAACGTGTGGTGGTGGAAAAACAACATGTCTGCCTGTCTGTGCCCGGGTAATGTTCACAACAGATAGCGGCTTACAGAGGTATACACTACTGGTCAAAAGTGTTAGTATACCAACGTTTTGCCAGTTTTTTTCCCAGTGTAAACAGTTGAAATGCAATGAATGACCTAAAATGGTGAAAGGTTAAGCAGTACACTGCCAGAGGTTTAAATTTAAAGTTTAGGTTATCAAAAACTGAAAAAAGGAAATATCAGAATATTACAAATGGGCCTTCTTCAGGGAACAACTAACTACAGATGTTCTGCAGTAATTGTAGTAAATGAAGCCTTGCAAGTTGACGCAAACAATTTACACAGGTGTCCCAACTTCTGCTGATTACTTAAAACTCTCTGTGTGTCTTCAAGCTGAGTTAGAACAGACTGTGTTACTACACCCTCTGAAGTACTAACTGGACAATATTCCAGTGATAATGGCAAGGAAATGGCAATTAACATATGAAATGAGGCAGTGCATTATTACCCTTAGAAGTGCAGGCCTAAATTTAGAGAAACTGCATAAAAAAATCAAAGTGTCAGTGAGTACAGTGGTGTCCTACACTATCCGAAGGCAACTGGAAACTGGAAGAAACTCTGATAGGAAGAGATCTGGCAGGCCCAAAGTCACAAGCCAATCAGAAGACAAGTTTCTGAGGGTCAGCAGCTTGTGTGATCACAGGCGCCTCACAGCACAACAGCTTCACGCACAGCTTAACAGTGCAGGTCGATAAAAGCTAAATCTCAGTTTGTACTGTGAAGAGGAGACTTTGTGCTGCAGGTCTGACAGGACGAGTGGCCGTAAGAAAGCCATTCCTTAAAGGAACAAATAGGGCCTTGAAATACCGGTTGTGAGCTGCTGCAGACTGGAAGAAAGTCTTATAGACCGATGAATCAAAATATGAATGATCGTTTCATCACGCAAGGTGTTTATACGCCATTGAGTTGGTAAAAGAATGATTCCTCAGTGTGACACCAACTGTCAAACATGGAGGAGGATTGTGATGGTCTGGGGTTCTTTTGCT
This sequence comes from Polypterus bichir lapradei, assembly GCA_026402145.1. Taxonomy (NCBI): domain Eukaryota; kingdom Metazoa; phylum Chordata; class Cladistia; order Polypteriformes; family Polypteridae; genus Polypterus; species Polypterus bichir. The sequence continues at coordinate 19,798 of JANRMT010062828.1, read as the reverse complement.
GTGACTTGCACAGAGTGACTGACTAAATCAAAAGGGCTGCCACAGTTTGGCTGTTGTAGCAACAAAAGGTGACTACTTTGACGAATCATAAATCTGAATACAGTTTTGTACACTTAATAATTCCTTCACTATTTTTTCACTTCACTTATTTTTTTATTTGCCATTGTTAATTTGTTCTATGCCTTGATTTCATGAAACATCAAGACAACAAGCATGCATTTCCATAAAAACTGAAAAAACTGAGGTGTTCTAAAACTTTTGACTGGTAGTGTAACAGATGAACAAGGTCCACAAAATCTGAAGCCGCCATGTCACTGTGAATTGAAGTCTCCTATGGGGAATAATATTCATTAGTCCATCTGTCTGTCCATTATCAAACCCATGCAATCCACGTCAGGGCTGCAGGGGCCAGAAACAGGATAAAATGAAACGTTTCTTCTTAGTTTTCAAAGTGAGCAATTTTCTTTACAAAATAATATTGCAATGCTTTTATTATTATTATTATTATTTTTTTTTTGCAGTTTGTGTTTTTTGCTTTTTACTGGGAACCCACCAGGTTTCTTAGGTCTTACTTGTCCAATGGTGAGAACTTTATGAACTATGTGGGCAGTTCTGCTCATGGCTGGCACTCACTTTACTTAACAGTTCATTAAGATATTTTTGCAGACCTAGTCAAGTGGTTCCAAACACTCTTGATTACAACCTGAAACACACATGAATTTGTGATCTTGAGATCTTTGCATTTGCAAGGTTTTTGTACCCCTCTGACTGAGATGATGTCATTGATGAGTAGACATCGCCTCTTGCTTTTGTCATGATGGCTGGTCAGATGGCTTCAATGGTATGACTGGTGTTCACAACCATATTGTACGTAATGGTTGTGTTCTCCATCTCGACCAGGTACTGGAAAACCAAACTCGTGGAGCATTGACCAGTGCATGTAGCTAGCTATCCGATTGTGTCGATGAGTGTGTTCTTTTGATACTAGCACTGAGCATCCAGCAAGTGTTAAGTGAGTTAAGTGCCTGATTATGAGCTGCCATGTTGAGACTCTGGCCCTCACAACCATCCAGAGGTCAGTTTCTTGTTGTTGTTCGATATCTGTCTGTAGAACTCACCTTGGAGTGGTCTTGATAAGAGGTTGTTAATTTTTTCATTGATTACTGAAGCTTTCATCCCTACTCTTGATGGCTTTGAGACTAGATGCTACTGTCTGTGGACAAGGCATTTGATTTCTTCACCAATTTTGAGAATTCTGCTTATTTGTATCTCATTATGAATCTGGGATATCTGTTAGTTCTAACCTTGACATATTCACTAATTATTATTATTATTATTATGTTAATGTTATTAATTATCAGATTCTGAAATATGTCTAGCAGGACCATGGAGGTCCAGTGTTTAGCATTAATGCCTCACAGATCAGGCAAAACAGACTGACACCCAGTCCAGAGCTGAGTCTGACACCCTCAGGTATAATCTGTGGCCCTCTGTGCCTCTGCACTGGATGAGAATGTTATGTTATGAACTCTCTGAGATGCCAATTTAGAACATGCGTCATTAGTTAGCTAATCTCATTAGTACTGAGTGATGCCCTTGTGCTTCATTACTCAATATGACAAATGACTGTGGAGCATGAAACCAAATCCATTTGGATTCGTAGGGCATATCAGTTGAATTAATTGATATTCTAGTAGTTAATGCATCTCCACAGTATTACTATGTTTAAAAAATATTTAATGAACTGTGCTGCATTATGTACTGGCTCTAAAATAAACCCTGATTATTTATTTATTTTTTAAATTTCAATAATGTGTAGTGGCATCTGTGTTTTGTCTGTTTTTAAAAAAAATCCTACATTAATGGATGGTCACTTCATAAATGAAACATTCATTTTATACATAATTAACTCTTCCATCTATTTTTTTTAATGCCACTGTTTCCACTCCAGGGATAGGTAGAGCAGGGGGCTGTGCCCACTATCTGCAAATTTGGATGTAGCCCTACAGAAATTTGGTGAATTTCAGCAGGTTTCACTCCCTCTGCCCAAGCAAATCTCACTACGGCATGTTGTTCAACAATGGTACTACCCTGCAACGGACTGACCCTTGCTGCAACTCGACTAATAGCAGAGAAGAGTGCTGTGTGTGTTCAAACTACCCATATTGTATTGTGCCAGCTTCTGTCTGTTGCCATTACCCTGTAATTTTCAAATTACCTTTACTTTTAGAGGTTAGAGTGTTGGGGCCCCATATATTTCTAAGCAATAAATGTAAAGAAAATGCAAAAGTGAGGCATGCCAGCTTCCATCTTAGGTAAAATGACTAGGATGGCATTCTGGGAGGAAGAGGTGGATTGAAGTGGATGAACCCCAGAAATGACGTCAGATTGAATGGTGTCAATTATCCTTTCTGCAGAAGGGAAAGAAAAGAGGTCATTAGTACACAGTGCCACCTCCTGTCTCGGGGGAGAATTACAGCCACCCAAACCTTCAAGCTGTTTCCAATGTGTATGAGTGTGGCACAGAATAGATGTCTTACACAAAACTGGCAGTCTTACAAGGGATGGTAACAGCACCAGTTATGGGATTTATCACAAAGCTGTAGTGATCAGTAAATTACTTTTTTGTATGCAGCATTCAACATGCACAAAGCACAATTTAGATGCATTACAGGTAAGCAACACAACAAGTGCCATAGAAAGCCATTCTTCTGTGCCTGCTATGTTATATGTTTTTCCTCTGTGAATGGTGACCAATCAGAGAATGAGGCATTGTAATGAGAACGATCCAATCAGGAAAGGGTCCCAGAATAGGCACAAACAAATCAGACCGCAATTAGAGTCTGCATTTTCAAAAAAAGTGTGTTTTGCCTCAGCTACACCACAATGCTGAGAGAAGTTTATGGCTCTTTGGGGTGTTTTCAGAGGTCTCCATTTTCAGGGGTTGAAAATGCTGGGATCATGTAGACCAGGGGTTGGCAACCTTTCAGCGGTGTCGTGCTGAAACCATGTTACAATGTTATTCCGTGTGGTGACATAATTCTACCAATTTTGTTATATACACTATAGTATCAAAATTGGTTGGTTATAACTGGATCTTATATTATTGCTCATTTAATATTTTAAAATACATAGGATCATATGTTAAAATAATGTTTTGTCAATTTTTTTTTATAACTACATTCGGTGGCTTTATTTTTGGTTTCAATTATTTGACTAAAATAAGTAGTTTGTTTCTTAAAGCCAGAAACAGCCCTTTTTATAGCTTCACTTTTCTCATCAGAGTTTTTAAACGTGGACTGATGTTTAGAATATTAGAATATTAGAATATTAGAACATTCTAGACGAGAACAGGCCATTCAGCCCAACAAAGCTCGCCAGTCCTATCCACTTTTTTTCTTCCAAGAAAACATCAAGTCGAGTTTTGAAAGTCCCTAACGTCTTACTGTCTACCACACTACTTGGTAGCTTATTCCAAGTGTCTATAGTTCTTTGTGTAAAGAAAAACTTCCTAATGTTTGTGCGAAATTTACCCTTAACAAGTTTCCAACTGTGTCCCCGTGTTCTTGTTTAGTTTGATAATGTCTTTTTACACATGATGTACGACACACGACATTTTCATAGCATAACGCACATGCAGCACGATCCTTTTGTTGTACAAACCCATATTCATTCGTCCAAGAGTCTTGAAAAGAGCGAACATCAAGTTTTTGTCTTTTATGAGTCATTTAGAGTGCCATTGAAAATCATGCCATAGGTTGCAGACCCCTGATGTAGACAAAAATCGAAAATGAAGACTAATGTCTGCATTTTTGAACTCAAATGTAATAGCATGGATGGGGTCTGAGTGTGTTTAAAAAATGGATGGATGGAAGGACTGAGCACAAATTTATTTATATAACCACCTGTTGTCGTTTAGATTGTTCTAATGTTCAAACGTGGCCATTGACCGTATGCTGCCTTTACTGTGCTGGAATACTTAGCAATATTGTCATCTTCAATTAGACATTAAAGCTCTTGCAGTACAATTGGTATGAGTGTATCCAGTGTGTAACATTTAATTATTTTAAGCCCATAGCTGGTCATGTGGAACGAGGGGTGTTTTTAAGTTTCCCTTGTCCTGGAAAGATGGTAACTTTTAGTAGTAGTACACATAGATAAAATGGAATTTTATAAGCTTCTTCTATCCACCCTCAAAGACTAACAGTAAAATGCAGCCACTGTTCCTCATCACATTCTCTTCCGTAAGTGAACCAAAAGTGCTGATATTGATGATTCCAGAAAGGGAAGCCAGTGGCCTTGTATGGTAGCACTGCCATTATAGAAAGCATTTATGTCTTGATATCTTGCTTTTTGATTTCATGGACTTCCATAGCTTTGTTGCCTTTGGTGTACCTTCAGGGTGATGTTCACAGATAAGCCAAACAGGAATGCTGATAGGTATGGCTGGAAGAGAATGGAAGCTCCAAACTGAAACCATGTCTTCAGCATGCCAGCTTTCAGTTTTAGGTATAATCAGCCTTCTGTCTGCACAAAATACACAAACAGCAGGCCATTTAATTATTGTGCCAGCTGATAGGTGTGGGTGACACTCTTACAGTTTGATGTCACCTTCTCATACAGGTTGATGTCATAACCTGGGCACATTGAGTCCGGCAGTAGATGTCATCATTAATTACTGTCTATACAGTACAACTAGAATATTATAGTTGCTATAACAGTGGCTTCCACATCTAACCTTCAAGTAGCTGTCCATGACTAAATTAAATTCTTTTTACTTTTTATGGTGCCATTCACCCTCACATTGCAGGGCCTCTCTATTGTAATATGACTCACATGGAAAAAGAAGGTAGCTTGAATTGTTTTAAGGATTGCGACTGATAAGGGGTGCTAACAATCCCCCAACCATGGAAACAACCAACACAAAGATCATCACGGGTTCAAAACAAAGAGGTCTATTTTGGCTAATACCTCAAAAAAAGTTTTCTTGAGAGGTTGCACAAACATAATTCCGAGCAAATCTTCTTCTCTTCTCTTCTCTTCTCTCCTCTGCCTATCCACCTTCCTCCCTACTCTGACTCAGCTGGAGGAGGCTGGTTGGCTTCCTTTTATGTCTGACCCGGGTGTACTTTAGATGCCAGGGCATAGCCCAATGGAAGCACTTCTGGATCAAGCGGAAGTCCCGAAATTAAGTTTTGTGAATCCCCGTTGCAGCCCCTGGTGTCACCCAACTCCCATCATGCCCTGCAGGTGTCCACATGATTCCTGAGGTCCTGCTGCCATCTGTCGGACAGAAATTAGAAATATTCAAAATTAGGAGCCTTCCCCCACTGCTCCTTTATCTTGTGGTCCTGTCCGTGTAAGGGTCCCGTACTTATCCCGGACGGGATGCCAGATAATCCTACCTGGCACTTACAGTGTGCAAGGCCTTTTTTTTTGACTATATACAGTATAAAACAGAAAGAGATCCTACAATTACATGTACTTTTCATTCTTATGTACAATTTATATCAGACTAGAAAATGCAGACCTGTGGTCCTAAAATTGAAGGCAAGTGAAAATGTATGCACCGTGTCCTGGGGGATTAGCAATAGTCTTTTATTTGTTCTGGTGGTGCATATAGAGCAAGATGAACATTTTGATTTTGGGAAACACATTCTCTTGTTTTTTGTATTAAAAATATCGTCTCACAGTGAGCATACCGCTGATTGAACTTTCATAACTAGTGCTCCTCAACCAAACATTGATGTAAGGGTGTTAAAGTAAAGTAAAGTGGTTTGCAAGTAATTGTATGGCAGATGAACACAATCTTTAGCATTTTACATATACAGGCATAACATTAAAAGCACTGACGGGTGGCGTGTATACCGTTGATTATCTCGTTACAATGGCACTGGTCAAGGGGTGGGATATACAGTATTAGGCAACAAATGAACAGTCAGATCTTGAAGGTGACGTGTTGAAGGCAGGAAAAAAATGAGCAAGCATAAGGATCTGAGCGACTTTGACATGGCAGGTCTTGTGGAATGTTCCCAGTATAAAGTATTTGGTACCTATCAAAACTGGTAGTGATCTAATCCCACTGAAGAGCTACTGTAGCACAAATTGCTGAAAAATTGAATGTGTCTGGGCACACAGTGCATCGCAGCTTTTAGCGTAACTGCAGACCACTCAGAGTGCTCATGCTAACCTGTGTCCACTGCCAAAAGCCCCATCAATAGGCATGTGAGTGTAAGAATTGGACTGGTCTGATGGATCATGTTTTCTTTTAGATTACGTGGATACCTGAGAGTGTGTGCATTATTTACCTAGGGAAGAAGTCAGGCCGGTGGAGACAGTGTAATGCTCTGGGCAATGTTCTGCTAGCAAACACTGGATTCTGACATTCATGTGAATGTGACATGTACCACCTACCTAAAGACTGTTGCAGACCACGTATATTGCTTCATGGCAATGGCATTCCCTAATGGTAGTAGTCTCTTTCAGGAGGATGGTGAACCCTGTCACAGTACAAAAAATGTTCAGGAATGATTTGAGGAACATGACAAACAGTTCAAGGTGTTGACTTGGCTTTAAATTCCCCACATCTCATTCTGATTGAGCATCCGCGGGATGTGCTGGAAAATCAAGTTTGATCCATGGGGGCCCACCACTTTACAACTTACAAGTCTTAAAGGATATGCTGCTACCATCTGGTGCCAGGTAGCACATGACACCTTCAGAGGTCTTGTGGAGTCTATACCTAGATGGGAGACCTAAACAATATGGGGCAGGTAGTTTTAATGTTGTGGCTGATTGGGGTATAGATACTTTAAAACTTGAGTAGTTATGCCAAGGGCAAATTTTATTTCTATTTCAGTCACTGAATCTGAGCTAGTAAAGATATTGCCTCTAGAAGGAATGATGACTAGAGAGAGCGGGAGTATCACCCTGAGCAGATTCTTTCTCATGAAGTGAGAAGATGATGAATGCTCAGTTGGTGTGACGGTGATAGCTGTTAAACTGTAGAGACAAAAACCATCATAGTTAGGGCATGTGGACAATTGGATGAAAAAGTGCAACAAAATGGAGGAGGCAGAGGGGATGAAACTGAAGAAGACATGTTTATGAGGAGTTCAGGGTGAGGAGCTCTTCAATCCAAGGGTTTCTGCAAGTATAGTCATGGCCAAAAGTTTTGAGAATGACACAAATATTAATTTTCATAAAGTTTACTGCCTCAGTTTTTTAAGGTGGCAATTTGCATATACTCCAGAATGTTATGAAGAGTGATCAGATGAGTTGCCATTAATTGCAAAGTCCCTCTTTGCCATGAAAATGAACTTAATCACAAAAAATCCATTTCCACAACTGTTGTGAAGAAGGCTTCAGTGCGCCCAAGAAAGTGCAGCAAGCTCCAGGACCATCTCCTAAAGTTGATTCAGCTGTGGGATCGAGGCACCAGCAGTGCAGAGCCTGCTCAGGAATGGCAGCAGGCAGGTGTGAGTGCATCTGCACACCCAGTGAGGCAAAGGCTTTTGGAGGATGGCCTCATATCAAGAAGAGCAGAAAAGAAGCCAAGAAAAAGATCAGGGACAGAGTGATATTCTGCAAACGGTACAGATAGGGATTGGACTGCTGAGGACTGGGGGAAAGTCATTTTCTCTGATGAATCCCCTTTCCGATTGTTTGGGGCATCCGGAAAAAAGATTGTCTGGAGAAGAAAAGGTGAGCGCTACCATTAGTCCTGTGTAATGCCAACAGTAAAGCATCCTGAGACCATTCATGTCGGCCAAGGCAGTGGGCACACTCACAATTTTGCCTAAGAACACAGCCATGAATAAAGAATGGGACCAAAACATCCACCAAGAGCAACTTCTCCCAACCACCCAAGAACAGTTTGGTGATGAATAATGCCTTTGCCAGCATGATGGAGCACCGGGCCATAAGGCAAAAGTGATAACTAAGTGGCTTGGGGACCAAACCATTGAAATTTTGGATGCATGGCCAGGAAACTCCCCAGACCTTAGTTCGATTGAGAACTTGTAGTCAATCCTCAAGAGGTGGGTGGACAAACAAAAACCCACAAATTCTGGCAAACACCAAGCATTGATTATGCAATAATGGGCTGCCATCAGTCAGGATTTGGCCCAGAAGTTGATTGACAGCATGCCAGGGCGAATTGCAGAGGTCTTGAACAAGAAGGGCCAACACCACAAATATTGACTCTTTGCATAAACATAATGTAATTGTTATTAAAATACTTTGAAACTTATGAAATGCTTGTAATTATACTTCGGTATACCACCGAAACATTGGACAAAAAGATCTAAAAACACTGAAGCAGCAAACTTTGTGAAAAAAATACTTGGGTCATTCTCAAAAAAATTGGCAATGACTATAGAATCAATGTTTCTCTAGATCAGGAGAATCCAAGGAAAGTATTTTGGGGTATCTGGTTAATATGAATCCTGGATACTTCTTGTTGGTGGTATACTGGGCATGGCCAACTTTAAGGGCCATCAAGAGACTCTTGATGCAAGCACTTGAGAATTATACAGAAAGTGCTACAATGAAACTGAGTGGGACGCTCAGTGTTGCACAAGAGGTGCCCATCAGCTAGTAGCTTTATCCTTGGCTGGCTGATTGAAGGTTTCTTTATTTAGTTCTGCTGGATGACAAAGCTGGCAATTTAGTTACATGGTCCTGAGATTGTGACTTACCTCTGCCATCTCAAAGAGGATGACTTGAGAGAGTGGGAGCGTCGTCATAAGCGGATTTCTTGCTGGTGACAGATGGGTGTGTGAAATATCATGAAGTGAGAAGACGATGAATGAGTTGGTGTGACGGTGATAGCTGTTGTGCTATAGAGAAACAGACTATGATAGTTAGGGCATGTGGACAACTGGATGAAAATGTGCAACAAAATGGAAGTAGAGGGGATGAAACTGAAGAAGACATGTTTATGTGGAGCTCAGGGTGAGGAGCTCTTCAGTCCAAGGGTAGAACCAATGCTCCTGTAGATCAAGAGAAGCCAACTGAAATATTTTGGGTATCTGGGTAATTTGCTTCCTGGATACTTCTTGCTGGTGGTATACTGGGCATGGCCAACTTCAAGGGGCCTCAGGAGACACTAGAAGTGAGCCCCTGAAAATTATACAGAAACTGAGAGGGACACTTAGTGTTGCACAAAAAGCCCATCAGCTAGTAGTTTTGCCCTTGACTGGTTGATTTGTTTGCTTCTGTTAGATGGCAAAGCCTCCTATTTATAATTACATTGTCCTAAGATCTTGACTTACCTTTGCCATATCTGAAACGATATCTAGAGAGAGTGAGAGCATCGTCCTAAACTGATTATTTGCCGGTGACAGATATTATGGCTGATTTCAAGGAGCCCCATAAAACTCAGAATGCAAGGACCTGAGAATTATACAGAAAAGGCTGCAATTTCTTAAAGGATAAAGAATAATCTATCCAGGTTGTTGCCACTACAACTCTCGTTAAGTGGGCCCTGAAAGTGACTTCAAGTTCCATCCTACTGTTCGATGAAATGGTCTATTCCTGCTGTGTTGGGCACAACAGAAGAACCAACTGTGAATGAGATATAAATCCACCATGTAGTGTTGTAATGCACAATTTCACTGTCATTCACACTGGGTCAATTTACTGTAGCAAGCTTGAAGGAGGAAAGGACCATGCAAATGCTACGCTGTTTGGGGCTGAGCTGGGACTTATATCTGGAAGGCACCTACACCATACCATTGAGGAACCATAGAGACAAGAGATCACTTTGTGAACTATCCTTAATTTAATTGAACATATAATTTTGCATTTCAAGACCCATTAACAACTTATTAATGTTTCATTAAGTCATATCCCATAATGAATGTCCAGACTCCGTGGTTCCCAGGGGTCTGCAGATCCTGAAGCACGCCAGATGTTTCCTAAAACTGTGCTTAATAAAGACTGTATTTAAACGGGTATGGATTGAGGAGTGAGGGAGCTGCAGAGAATTTATTGAAATCACCTTAATGCTCGGCTGGCAAATGCAGTTATTGTGAGATTGCTTTTTCAAATGTTGAAGAAAGCACAAATGTTTCTGATGAGCTGCAAATATAAAAATTCTAGTCTAGAACACATTTATTTTCTCAGTTATAATTTATTGGCATACTGATGAAATGCACATTATATAATTATAGTTATTTGCTGGTCCTATTTTGCATAGCTATGTTTGCAGGAAATAATGTTTAATTAAAATCGTGTACTAAAATAAATCATTTTAATCCTTGAAAAGCCATGATTTTTACTTAAAAGATTCAGCTCTAATGCTTTCTTCCTATATTTGCAGTCATTTGTTTCACCAGCATTTCACGTTGTACTTTTGCAATCATAGATTCTGTTTATTGACCCACTGGCAGTCAAAGAGAACATTTATATAACTTAACAGCCTGTGATGTAACTGCATGCCCTAGAGATGGATAGCAGTTGTTTGTAACAGGAAGAGTTTACATGTCTGATGTGATTCTCATTCAGCTTAAGTAGATAATTGTTCACTGGCATGAGGAGAAAATCCACTGTACACAGAGCTGGAGCCCACAGAGCTTTCCCAGAAAACTGTCACGCCTATAAGTCGCATGTCATGACGCCAGCTGGGCGGTATGGGCGTGTGGTGGTTAGTGCTCTTGCCTCACATTACCAGAGACCCTGGGTCAAATCCCAGACCACTCACCATCTGTGTGGAGTCCATACAGTCTTCCTGTGGTTGAGTTGGGATTTTCTCTGGTTACTCTGGTGACAGATGGGTGTGTGAGAGAAAGATGAATGCTGAGTTGGTGTGATGGTGAGAGCTGCTGGAGTTCTTTCCACAAACCAAAGGCTTGAAGGTTTAGCTGATTGGTATCCTCAAGAGGCGGAGCCACCTGTTCATCACAATTAAGGGACTGCCCTCGGCCCAATAAAGGCAGGATGGGAATTGAAGTCTAGGGTGGTTTATTTTGAATGAACATTGGTGGATTTTGGTGAGATGTGTGAGTTTTGTATCTTATTTAATTTTAATCTCTGGCACTCGTTGATTTTTATGCCTGGATTTTCTCGTGGACTTTGTATTGGAACTCGTTTGCTTTGGATTGCCTGTTAGTATTTTTTGCTCCTGTGAATTATTGTGTTGTACTTTTCTTATTCTTCCAATAAATCCCTCTTTTGTAAAGTTTCTTGATCAGCACAAGCCAGGGGTTAATAGTGATCCCCTCCCTTGTGGGCATTTTGAGTGTATTTAAGGACATTTTACAGTATTTTTTAACTATGATTTTGAAGTGGATGGTGGAAACCTAAGCTGACTTCTGGTGTACTTCCTCTGGGCAGGCTGGTGGGATTCTAGCCTGCTTCCCTGGCTGTTTTTAAAGGCTTCACACTACTTTGGTCACTTTGTGAGATAGGCAGATAGATATTTATAACACCTCCATTTAGTAAAGCTATCATGAAATGCTCAAGAATGCATACATAACAAAAAAAAAGGAAAAGCAAGGCCTTATAGTATGCTGATAGATAGATAGCTTTGATAATAAGTTAGCTGTAGGTGGGAGTAACATATAACCAGATCTGCCCAGTTTTGCCACAGGTTTACATTTAAAGGTATCCACAAATGGAAGATGCCGATAGAAGTGTGTTATTTCCAATGTTCCCCTGTTTGAAGTCACCTGCATTCTAAGCTTAAACTGTTTCAAAATCAGAGTGTTGGTAACAGAGGCAGTAACATGGATGAATTCAGTCAGTTTTTTAGTGTCTGGATTACAGATTTTAGTTCTAGTTGTAATATTCTCCCATTCCGTCAAATGCTGACTAGATATAAGGACAAATGCAGGATGTTTATAAAATACAAAATTCTTTCACAAAAAGCTCTGAAGAAATACAATTCCCACAAAAGGCAATTGTAAAAGCAACCAAGTGCCAGTACAGAATTCAAAGAACGGTCAGAAAATAGAGCAAAAAAGCTCAGGAATCCAGAAAAATAACAAAAATCACCTGGATCCTCCCCGTGTTGAGTTTGCTTGTTCTCTCCACGTCTACTTAGGTTTCCTCTGGATGTGCCGGTTTCATTCTGCAATCCAAAGACTTGCAGGTTAGGTGGATTGGCAATACTAAATTGGCCCTAGTGTGTGGCTGGGGTTCATTTTTGTGTGTGTGGTGTGTTTATGTGTTTTTGCCGGTGACGGACAAGCTCCCTGTCCAGGTTTTGTTTCTACCTTATGCCCAATGCTGGCTGTGTTAGGTGCCAGCACCTCCTGTGGCCCTGTTCACGACTAAATGGGCAAGAGAATGACTGAAGTGACAAAAACACAGCAGAATATAAGAACACTCGCCATTCCCTAGCGCATTTAAGATGAACCACTAGGAGCTGTGGGAAACCTGCGCCTTTATAGGGCTAAGGACAGTCCCTACTGTGATGGGCAGGTGGCTCCCCCAAGAGGTGTTGTACAAAACAAAGGCATTGATACATAGGCACAATCAAAGTCTAAATCAGAATTCCTACTCCTATTGGATCTATTGTCTTCCCAAATTAACTTTACAATCAGGTGAAGCCAAAACCAAATCATTAGACCCTGTAAATGTCGTTTGTACATTTATGTGAGATCCATCTGGGGACTCTGGCCAGGCCCTGCTGCAGATACATAGCCTAATTTATCAGGTAATTGTATGCTTAGACTAGTGAAACACGTGGACCTCTGGTTCTTACATGTCCCTCTCACTACAAAAGGCTTGATATAAACAACTCTCTGTCCGTTGTTTACAAATATTAAAATTTACACCTATGTACTGTGTCCGGGGGAATACTCAATAGATGGGCTTACAAGGCATTCTTACATTCTGTGTCCTGGACTTTTATCATGCATGCCTAGGTGCCGTTGTGCTTGTCTGATGCTCAATTGCTCTGTATTCAGGATTGTTTCTCGTTTTTCATCACTTAGTCACCTCCTTCAATTTGCTTGACACTCAGCAGATATTGCTGCTGTCCTTTTCCTTTCTGCTGTTATGGTTGTTATCATTCGATTTTGCAATCACTTTGCCATAAAGACATGACCACGAGTTACTTTGCTGTCCTTTATTTAAGTTTAATTAAGTTTGCGGTTCATTGATCAATAAACACAATACTTACACTTAACAATGAATTCTGGACACAAGGATCATGATGCTTGTCTATGTGCTTCACCATCTTGTCTGCTTATTCTTTCTCGTTATTCATTACTTAATTGCCTTCTATGATGTGACTGACCCTCAGGAGTTGTCACTGCTCCTCTTTTTCTTTCTGCTATCATGATGGCTATCAAATGGTCTCCTGATGACTTTGTTGTAAACAGATGACCACATGTCACTTTGCTGTCCTTTATGGCCACCAGGTTGTTGCTACATAAAATTTTTCAATCCGGATTACTTCTTGCTTGTCAATTTTTATTGTCGTCTTATCCTTTCTCATTCTTTATCACATAACTGGCCTTTGCGATATACTTGGCTCCGCAATCACTTTGCTGTAAACTCATGGCCACAGGTCACCGCCACAATGTTGCTGCTACCTAAACTTTTTTGAACTTCCAGAACATATCAGGTAATTAGCTTTCGATTAAGACCAAGAACAAGTTTCTAGCCCTAGCAGTTTGCAAGTAATTGTGTGACAGACAGACAGACCTTATCATTTCATATATATACTGTGTATTTGTGTGTGTACAAATTATCTCACAATTAGTCATACATTCCAAACAGAATGTGTGCTGTTGACGTTAAGTCTGCCCCAGTGTTCCAAATCTGTAGCTTTTCTGCCCAGTTGGCCAATTTTTGATTGGTATCCATGGGGAATTTTGCAGGTTGGATTTTTTTAGGCTAATTTGTTAAAAATAATGCAGTATTTTAGGCTATTTTTCAAACCCCCTCTTCCCCTTTATTACCATTTTTAAATCCATTGGGGACCCCTTTCCTTGCCATTCCCACCTCTTGACAAATTGTATTGTTCTATAAAAATTCTGAAGGGGGACCTCCACACTGTTTAACGGTATACACCCCATTCTTTCACTCTCAAATCTCCAAGGGGGATGCCCCCCCCAAGTCTTCAATGGTGTGTACCTAATTCATCGCTGCCAATGCCCCCCTAACCGGTGTGTCACTTTGTGTCAGGTATTGGCCTATTTTTTGTTTTGTTTTTTTTTTGCATCACTATTCAATTTTTGAACTATCTTTGGACTGTAAAAGTTTTTAAGGATCAGGCAACCCTAGCCTGCCCTGAAGTGGCCTGCTACAGGATTACATTTTGCTTTTTGTCTTACTCTGAATTGTCATGTGCCTGAATGAGGAAAAAACTGGTCCAGAAAATATAAAGAAAAGTGGCTTTTTAAATTGTCATTTGCTTTGTATGCAATTAAATGAACACTTAAAGTACGTCGTTTTCAGTTTCCACAAGTGACGTCCGTACTGCCTCATAGTAAGGAGACAAGGGTTTTCATCCTGAGTCCTCCCTACGTGGAGTTTGCATGTCCTCCTCATGTCTGTGTGGGTTTCCTCAGGTGTTCTGGTTTCCTCCCACAGCCCAAAGTTAGGCAAACTGGTAATGCTAAATTGTTCCTAGTGTGTGGTTTGTAGTGTATGTGTGTATGTGTGTGTGTTCATCCTATGATTGATTGGCACTGTTCAGGGTTTGTTCCTGCCTTGCGCCCTTTGCTAGCTGGGATCGGCTCCAGCACCCCCCTTTCCCCAGTTACCCTGTTCAGGACATGTGCTTTAAGCAAGTGTGAGTGTACAATATCATGAGTATCTAAATTGTCCCTAGTGTGTGCCTGGTGTGTGGGTGTGTGTGTATGTGCCCTGCGGTGGGCTGGCACCCTGCCCGGGGTTTGTTTCCTGCTTTGTGCCCTGTGTTGGCTGGGATTGGCTCCAGCAGACCCCCGTGACCCTGTGGTTGGGATATAGCAGGTTGGATAATTGATGGATGGATGGATATTTTAGCATTTCATTCAGGGTTACACTAGTTACAGGTGGAGCCCACCCTTCCTTGCCCACGGTCATGCAGATGCAGATTGCATTTTGCCTTCTGACAATGCTCCCAATACTAAGCCAGTTCCTGGAAACCTCCTTTTCCCTGGCTCCAGACCTCCGTCTCGGGCCTTGTGCTCCTCTTTTCCTTTTCAGAACAGGAAGTCTGTTCTTTTAGGCAGAGCGTCCCATTCTGAAGCCACATTATAGTACACATAAACAGAAAGGACAAGCCGCAGAAGCGAACGACCGGCAGCGCTGCAGCTGATTTGTTTATCTATGACGACCTCGAGGCCATTCTAGGGTTAATAACAGTACTTGTCAACAGGCCAGCCGTTCTTGGAAGAGGCCCCTTTTTTCAGGACTCCTTTGTTTGTGTGTGCCTGTGTAATGTGTGTGTGTGTGTGTGTTTGTTTTAGCTAAGAAAAGCTAACATACTGTAGAAAGTTGAAAGATGACTACTGAGGATCTTATGGTTGCAAGCACTTAGGGCCCCTTGGCAGGATTAATTGATCCCTTGAATGCAGGATGATGTAAGTGTTTATGAGCGGCTCTCCCCCTGCACAGCTCATCAAAAGGTGAATCCGTTAAGATCAGGATGCAGACTGGGGTTGTCTAGACTTGCCATACCTAGTGATTATTATGGCTTAGCTGCTGGGGGGAAGGGGGGCTCCTAAATACAAACGTGAAAAGAAAAAAAAAAAAAAGTGGGGAGGCGGCGGGCGAAGTGTGGCTCTCCTGGGGCTTTTTATATTCATATGGATTGCTGCCAGATTATTGATATTTTAAGAAAATTCAGCAAAAGAAGAAAACATTAAAACATATTCATCTTGCATAATAAATAGCAATACACTTTGGTTATGGCAGGACGGTGACTGGTGGTGGTAGTCCCATTTGTGACACAGAAGTATTCTGAGTTCTGTAGTGATAATGCTAGTTTTTGCCTTTTAAATGGTCATTTATTTCTTTTCCTGAGTGTGTATTTGTTTAATTGGGCAGATAATGTCACTGGAAAACTGTAAATCACCTTTAAAATCCAAGCATTTCTAAAATTTTTAGTATGTCTTTTTTTTAAATGGTTCACAATTATTACACTGTTTAAGGTTATATTTTGCATTCATTGTGGCTTTGTCTCTTTGTCCAAATTCCATTTTTTTCAAATGACCAAAGTCCAAATGCTCTTTTGTAGTTTGCATTCTGATTATATTATTTCAAGTGATTTTCTAAATGGTGCCAATTTAGGACAAATTTGTGATGATAAGGCAATGAAATATGTTTTTAACAGAGCCCCTGTTGCTGGGTGTGACTAGTGGCACACCTAACTGACTCAGAGACGGCAGTATTTTCAGAAACGTATTTTATTTCCACAATAAGAAGGGAGGGGATCATGTCAGTGAATGTATGAAGGAAGGCAGAAAACATCTACTTGCAGGTGGTAGAGCCCTTCCTTATGCAGAAGACGTTGAGACGAGAAAAGGTCATTCGGCTCAGCAAAGCTCCTTATTTCTTACTTACCTACTATTTCCAAAATATCAATCCGTATAAATTTGCTAACAACAAACACTTCCTTTATTACTTGTTTCATGTATCTACTGTTCTATGTGTGAGGTAATGCTTTCCAACATTTGCCCTCCTTATTAGCATTCCATCTGTACTTCTGTTCTTGTTGAACAAATTTTAAATCTTCCATGAAATGCTGCCTTGATAACATGAGACATCTCAGTGATGTCGTCCCATAAAGAAATATGCCATATAATTTGTAGTGATGGTTAGGGAAAATTGGTTATATTTTCATGGAAAATGGAGAAAACCAGGTTTCTGTTAATATAAGCATACATGGTGGTCAGCTTTGGACAACAGTAAACAATATCAGAAAAATCAATGAACAAAATCTCATGTCAAGTCACCCAGTTTTATGCTCACAACATCCTAAACACTTGTATTTTTTACTAAAATATTGCTAAATAAACCACTTCCAGAAAATACTCTTGTGAAGTAAAATGGAACACATTCAAACATGACTGAGCAAATGAATTAAAGACCCGCCTCTCCCTCCATTCATTGGTTACAAGTGAAGCCCAGTCCAAGCTTATTCATTGGCCAAAATTGAGTTTCATGTGATCAATAGTGCAGAGGGCACTGAGAGAGCATATAACTACAGGAAAAGGGTTAAAGAAAAGCAGGTGAGATGCCTCTACTAGCAGAAAGTCAATTCATGCATCTAGTATCAAAGACCTCTGCTTCTGTGTGTTTGGGGGGGTATGTATTTTTAATACTTATATTTTTCTTGAGATTCTGCAGAGTTTTAATTACATCTTGGGGACAAAACAAAGTATCTATCTATCTATCTATCTATCTATCTATCTATCTATCTATCTATCTATCTATCTATCTATCTATCTATCTATCTATCAGCATACTATAAGGCCTTGCTTTTCCTTTTTTTTTGTTATGTATGCATTCTTGAGCATTTCTTGATAGCTTCACACTAAATGGAGGTGTTATATATACATATATACATATATATATATATATATATATATATATATAATTGTGGAACGAGCCTTGGACACAGACAGGTAGACATGTTGCTAATCACCATCACACATTTATTTACAACTAATATTTACAAGTCTTAAGTGCCACACAACCCACACACTCCCCCAAAGTCCAGGCCAACACCACACTATGCCTCTTCTTCAGGCTGCCTCCTTCTCTCTCCTCCAGACCTTGTCCTCTTCCACCCGACTCTAGCCCTGAATGAAGCTCTGCACCCGTGGCCCCCAAAGCAACCAGGGCGGTCGCCCCCTTGTGGTCTGTAGGAGGCGCAAGCCCTCCTCCGGTCCTCCTGGGCGTCCCGGCTGGGTACCACCCCCAGCTGCGTGCCACTATATATATATATATAGAGTCAGCCATGAGGAGGAGAACCCCTTAAGAAGAGTTTTGACATCACTTCTGTGAATACACAGACAAAGTTCAAAATAAAGGTTTTTATTTTAAAGAAATACCTCCATACAGCCATACCAACCACTGCTGTTCTTTCTTTTCTCCGCTGCACCTCCCAGGTGAGTATTGCCTGTCTCCTCTCCCAATTCCGACTCGCCTGGTCAAGGAAGTGTGGTTATTTTTACTGAAGACCGGGAGAACTTCTGGTGCCAGGGCATTGTTTGTTGGAAGTACTTCTGGGTCAAAGGGGAATCTCATAAAGTAGGGAGTGTAACCCATGGACCTCAACAGGGCTGCCCCACTGGACTGCAATTATCAGAATTCCATGTGGCTGTCCCAATGGTTAAAGAAGTCCAGAAATGCTGCCATCTAATGTGTTGGGGTAACATACAGACTTGATATAAAGCCTCCCCAATCTCTCTGTAGTATTGGCCTCCTGGCTGGTTAAGGGAATGGGTCCAATAGACACCAGCTCATGTGTGTTGACCGTTACTCTATGTATATACTAGCCGTCCGTGCAGTAGTGAAACAGATCAAACTTTAAAAATCAATAAATAAAAAGCTAGCTAAGCTTAGGCAAGTTACACTCCAAAACACAGAGGTAGACCGACTCCCAACTCCTGACATCACACTTCCTCCTCCCTTCGGCTCGCAGCCTCTGTCTCGAAGTAGCGAGAATATATCGCTCCTGCAAGTGAACTTTGATTCTTAGCACAATGAGACAAGTCGCAAAATCAACCGGAATGTTCAAGCAAATTCTAGAAAAAAAACCTGAACTAAATCCGTTAAGCATTCCTCTCGTTCACTAGGTAAGTGGATATAGGCTACACCCCGAGGCTGGCACATGAGTGAGCACGGCCCCCCGACCCGCTGTGTCTCTCTCAGATTCGCGCAAATAAATCTGTACTGCAAGCGAACTATGATACTTGGTGCGATGAGAGAAGTTGCAAAATCAACCGGAATGTTCAAGCAAATGATAGAAAAACCCCGATCTAAATCTGTTAAGTAGTTCTCTCATTTGATAGCTAAGTGGAGGAAAGGAACAATCTCCGAGGCTGGCGTGTGAGTGAGGAGGGCCCCACCTCCTCACCTCGGCCCGCTGCGTCTCTCTCAGATTTGCACCAATAAATCGGTACCGCAAGTGAACTATGATACTTAGTGCGATTGGAGAAGTCGCAAAATCAACAGGAACATTCAAGTAAATTATAGAAAAAAAAAACCCAAATCTAAATCTGTTAAGTAGATCTCTCGTGAAAAGCAGACAGACATTGGATTTATATATATATATATATAGTGAGACTTGCCCGGACACCGCCAGTCGGAGACCACATCTTTATAAAAGCCACACGTTTATTTAACATAAATAAAGACAGTCCCAAACACGACACAAAGCACACAGCAATAATCACCCACAATGAACTTTCTTTCTCTCAGTCCTTAGCCGCCAATCTCCTCCTGGGAGCTTCGTCCTGCTCCCTCTCCCAACTCTAGCTCTCAGATTGCTGGGAGGCGGCGCCTTTTATTCCCGCCCAGATGTGCTCCAGGTGGCTGATGACGATCTTCTGGCAGCACTTCCTGGTATGGCGGAAGTGCTGCCCTTAGCCCCGGTGTCCTTGGCAGGTTCCTCCGCCATCTTGCCAAGTGTGGCAGAAGTAATGTTCTCCCAGGTTCTAGGAGGCTTAAGATGCCCCCTGGCGGTGGCCACGGGTCCCAACGAGTTGGAAAGTCTCTCCTCCTCTCCCGTGGTCCTCTCCTGCTCCAGGGCGGTTATGTCCTCCTGACCCGGAAGCTTTTACTGCCACCTTCCGGACCTACTAGGCGTCCCGGCCGGGTAAGAACCCCAGCCCCAGCCGTCTGTGAC
>JANRMT010062827.1:37823389-37881086 GCA_026402145.1 Polypterus bichir lapradei | reverse complement strand
CTATATATATATATATATATATATACACACGCATATAGTGACCAGTAGGGAGCACCACAGAGCCCGATACCCTAGACATAACCTGCACAGACACAAGCCCCAAGTTCAAATGCAAGGTTTTTAATACAATAAAGTACCGTCACTAGTTGCACACGCACAACACAATTCTCTTCTTTCCTCCTTCATTCCTCCAAGGCAAGCTTTGTCATTCTTCCACCTGATTCCAACTCACCTTAATGACTCCTTTTATCTAAGAGCCGGGACTACTTCAGGTCCTAAGACAGTTAGTTGGAAGTACTTCCGTTTCCAATGAAGTAGGGATTGTGAACCCAAAAGGGCTGCACACTGGGACTCCAGTTCCCAGCAGGTCCTGTGGGTATCCAAATGGGCACCACAGTCCAGGGATGCTCCCATCAAGTGTATCAGGGGAGAAAGAAATCAATCTGATGTCTCCCTCGGTCCTTCCATTGCACTGGTCTCCCAGCTGGGTTTGGGTCCCTGTTCCATCTTGGCTGGATACCAGCCCATGTGTGATGTCTATTATAATGCATAAATATATCATAATGTTAGTCAGATTAACTGACTCACTTAGGGCCACACAGTGATTCAAGGCACAGATTGATAGGGCAACCTTGTGGTTTACCATCTCAGTTCTCCACAGTAAGAGAAGTGAAAATGTTTTGTTCATCCTTCATGAATCAGGAAAAGAAAAAGCTTTTTGAATAAAGGATAACTGCCCATATTCAATAAGCGCTGTTTCCTATTTTTTTTTAAATTTGTTTCAGTTAAAAAAAAAAGAAAATCAGCATATGCCTGGTATCATTTTCAGACACTGACAAATCAAAACCAAAAAAAGAGACATTACACTGTCATGGGTTTATAGTGCTGACCCCTCCACTCAGTAATTTATGTTGATTCCAGGACCCTCAGCTTCTTGTTGATTTGTTTCTCAAATATTACATAGCGTCTTTCTTTCATGATCAGGATGCTTTACACATGTATCACAAACCAGTCGCTTCAGTATTTCCACTGTTGGAGTGCGTGGTGATTAAGTCAGTGAGGACTGGACTCTCACCCTTGTGATTTCCATTCCACTGATTTACGACTTGGCCGCTCTCGATGTTAGGAAAGAAAACTCCCGAGACATTGTTGATTGATGTTCTGCTCCAAGTTGTTTTGAACGTCCTTAAATTGAACATGTTTCTGAGCATGGGTTGTTTAAATTTTTTGTTCTACTTAATGGTCTCTTTTTCAGTGTTTTTATCCTGTTTATATGGTTTTATTTCAGCACTAGCTTTTTGTACCTCATTATCTTATTATGATTTTCTTTTGTTCCTGTTTCACTCCTTTTCCATTTTCATTCCTCATTGGTTCTACGTTAGTTCTATTTTAAACTCTTTCTGTTTTTACTTTGTTCTATTTATCTTGCATTATTTTGATTTTGTTTCTACCTTGTGGTATTTGTTTTGTTTCCTGTTAGATTCCCGATCCCGAGGTCAACAAGCTAATAAATCAGTTGTTCTTCCAGGAACAATAAAGGGAGAATCTCGGAGTCAATAGGAGGTGCAGCTTTATACGTGTTTTATTTTAATTCCATTGAAATGTGTTAAGAAGTTCAATTCTCGCTGTCCTCAATGAACTCATTTTATGTTTCCGTTTAATTCCTGAGATGGCCCTGGCTTGCATGCGGTGTAGTGTTTTCAGTCTGGCCATCCACTTTGAATTCTTTTCATTATTCACACATTTTTTCTGAATGTGTAAAGTGATGTTAAGTGCAGCTTGCAAAAATATTTTGTCAAAACAGGAATATTTTGTTAGTTATATGCCTGTCTTCAAATCTAACTGAGTCCATGATTCCAGTATAACTCACTTTCATTTCCCTCAGTTTAGAGAGACATTTCATAAAGTGCCATAAGGACCTAAAACAATCCATGCAAATTCAGCTAAAGGGCTAAAACATAACATATGTCAGATCCTAAAATACTGAATATTTTACATTGCGTGTGAAATCTCTTTTCTTCTGCTGCCTCTATCAGGGATGGATGGCTGAATTCCGCGTGAGTGTTATGGATGTGTGTGTGTGTGTGTGTGTGCGTGTGGATTCCAGACTTGTTCAGAGCCGGGTTATTACTAGGCCCAGACCATGTTCATTAAAATTATGGCATCATTTATCCCAAATTTCAGTGTGTGTGAGATGTGGGTGTTCCTGTTGTCTGGATTTGTCTGCAAACATTAATTATAATTTAAAAATAGAGGTCAACCTCTGTAAGTGGATTCCACGACTATGAAAATGCCTAGACCAACTCAAGCACAACCTAAACACTTCCTGTAAATCTATTTTTTCAAATCTTTATTACCTTTTTAATGTCAATTACTAATATTTTTTCCATCCTCCATGTTGCCAGGCTGATGAATTTCTCGGTCACTTTAGAACATTATTTCTTCAGTTTTCATGATATCTTTCATCATCAATGCTGTCACAAAGTGCTTTTAACAGATTGTATAATAGTTTATTGCATCAGCGAAGATGTATATGCGTAAATATTTATGTGCATTTAGAAATATGTGTTTAAATATTCATTATTTTACACATCCACATTCATTATTTTACACAGTGTCCACAAAAAGGTGTGTTGGGGCACCAACTGCGTCACCCCTTTTAAAAATTGCAGAGTCCCAAAATGAAGGGGCTCGATAGTGCGAATAATTGCAAAGAAACCAAAGCAAATTAGTCAAGCAAGGCTCCGCAGAGCGGTCATTATTAAGGTAGGAGCTCCGTCATGCAGTCTGTTCTCTTTGGAATGAGGTGACTCCTGCCTCAGAGCTCCCAGACTTTATAGTGGTTGGACTGGAAGAGGCGGAGTCAGTTGCTCTCACTGGGTGGTTTAGCAGGGCTGTGGGAGTAAACAGAGATGCTGCTGTCAGCAGCAGTGGCCCCTCATGTCCTGGAGTGGTAGTGCTTACCTCTGATGAGCCAGAAGTAGTGAGTCTCAGGTGCACATGTGTGACAATGTGTATTATAAAATAAAAAGAGATAGGGTGATTGTAAAGGGTCGGGGTCTGCCCAGGCACCCCATTTAATGTAGGTGAGAATTGGAAGAAAATGGAAAACAACTCCAATAAAAATTACTCTGCATCTGCTGTCCATTTCTAGGCTATACTGTACTGGCCAGCAATTTTGAGATTCACTCTCCTCAACAGTTGGAAATGCACCCTTCTCCAAGATGGCTTCATCAGTAAACACCGACTGTCATTCTTTACATAGGTCCTGTGTTGAACCTACCAAAATCCAGAAGTGGCATCAGAAGATGCCTCTGGACTCATCCTCTGGTCTGTGGATAAAAAAGGAAGGCGGCGTTCGTGATCGCCCCTCAGGTGCTTGAGGAGGATATGTCACCTTATCAGAGCCTTGAAGATTTCTTTATGCTCATGCTTGCGGCAGTATGTATCCACACGTATTTAAAATATCTAGAAATGGCTGTGCGATTGTGTAAATATAAATATGTGTGCACAATGTGTGCATATAGCATATAAGATGAGGCACTGAGTTAATGGTTACCTTCAGGAATCAGGATTTAATCCTGGGCCTGGTCACTCTCTTTGTGGAGTCTGCCAATTCTCAGGTCCTGAAATGATAGTTCCCTGGGTCCTCTTGAATCTCCCTCATCCCAAAGATGTGCATGTTTTAAGTTGTTGTTTGACTCTGAATCAGCCTGGAATGAATGTACAATGTGCTACACAGTCAATTCCCATCTAAGGATGGTTCTTGCCTTCAGCATTATACTGCTCACATAGCCATAGACATTTAGCGTCATTTGTAAAGATGCACTTCTAATGTTGCTGTTTCATTTGTGCTGTTTTTGTCATTAGAATGTATGCCAAAACTGGGGAAAAATGTAGTAAAAGTTCAAAAAATGAGCTTTTGAAATATAATCATATATATCATATTTTAAATTTCTGCTAATTCACAGCATAGCAAAAAGAGCAAAAAACAAAACTGGTCGCCCTATACAGTGCAGTCGGATTGTAACAGTCAAAGTTTCATTGTTAACTCTTATTTTCTACATAAATGGTTACGTTTGCATGTGTGTTGTTTTTCATTTAAGGAAAATGTCACATTTATGCAGAAAACCAATTCTATTTTGTTTAAGATGAGTTCAGATCCATTTCCCTTGCCTGGAGATCCCCTGTTCAGTACAACAGAGTATGCATTCACTGTGGAGCGATAAAGATGATGGCCATTTGTTCAAACCAATTACAAAGTCAAAGTCCTCATTATTTTAGGTCTGTATGATGAGCCCCCTATAACAGATTTCATTTTTTAATTTCTCAGTTCCCAGACCAGCAACCATACCACATGCACTTCAGAACAGGTCATCTGCCTGAAGCTAAGCATGTATGGGCCCAGGACTGTAGTCATCCAGGGAAAACTTGGGTTGCTACTGGAAGAGTTGTTGGTGAGGCCAGCAGGCTTTGTTTACCCGTGCTGTCCATATGAATGCCAATGCCCCAGTGCAGTGTGTTGTAAAAATGGCAACGTCCTTTGAAAGAGACTTGAAATCGAGGTACTGAATCTCTGTGGTCATTAAAGTTCTCTGGACATCCTTCGTAAAGATCAGGATGTATCCTGATGTCGTAGCTAAATTGCTCACCACAGTCTGGTCATTCTGGCCCCCTAATCATCCCCCTGTCCCATCATCCGGGTGGATGCTGCACATTGGTAGTGAATGAAGTGGCTGCCCGCTCACTGAAGTGCTTTGAGTAGTGAGGAAAAGTGCTATATAAATGTAAAGAATTATTTTTATTATTATTTCTAATTTTAATGTTATGCAGTGTTGCATTCTTGTCTTGTGCTCGTTGCTGCTAAATGAACATAGCAGGTACAGAAATTGTTAGATCTAGAGGAATATATAATTGCCTTTTACATGTTTCATGTGGCTTCAATCTTTACACATTTGTTTGTGGTAATTTAATGTGAAAAATAAAACAGAATGGGGGGAAATTCATATTCAGTGTTTCTCCTGTGAAACGTCCTTTGATGTAGCTAAAATGGCCAAGTGTAGAAAGTCTTGCAGCCGCTACATGAAAGAAAGAATTCCATATGCAAAGCTTAATAATTCAAAACAAAATGCTTTGGAATTCCTTTCTTATCTTATTGGCAACGGACCCTCTAAAAAAATGATACTGGTTTTTGTATGGCCGTGGGGGGCTGCACTGTTTTCTATGTGAATGATCTGTATATAGAAGCAAATTCCGACTCTGCTTAATCCATCTTGTTTTCCCGCACATTGAGAAATAGACAGGACTTTGAAATTTATTGCTGAGATAGTCAAGTCCATTCTTTTTCTTTGTATTCATTTGTCTTGCCATCTTTGAGTATCTTTGATAAAAGTTTGTTTTTAATAATTATATAAGCAAGCATGAGTTTTTCTCCTTATGAGAAGCTGAATGCATTGAATCCCCACAAAGCGCAGTATTTCTAGGATCAGGTCCAGCTTTCAATGGCTCTTGCACATTTATGCAGATATGAAAAAGGAAGCTGACCCTTTTTGGTCTGTAGGTTCATACAACTTCCCAGTACAAAGTGTCAAGATACCATAAATCTCTTAACTGTACAAAAACGATACTGTCACTAAATGTAATCTATTACTACACATAGCTGAGTATCATTCGGCTCATGTTTAATAGTTTTACCTGCGTTAGAAATGCCAGTAGTCATTAGGTCAGACTAGTTTAATTTGTTCCAACACAGCAAGTCAGTTACAAATACAATTTTTATTCTGATGTTATATCATTTGGTTTTGTGATCACTTTGCCTTAAACACACAACCACAAGTCACTTTGACGTCCTTTATTTACGTTTAATAAAGTTCAATGTGCAATAATCAATAAATACAATACTTATACTTGATATTGAATTCTGAACACTTTGCGTGTTTTCATTACAATAAAGTTTTCCGGCCACCAGTAAAGTGGCCACCTCATTACTGTGAGCTGAAATTTTTTGAACTTCCGGAACATACCAGGCCATGTTCAGGATTACTTGTTACTATTCTGTTTGCTTCAACGTCTTGTTTTCTTATTATTTCTCATTCATTGCCACTTTATTGGCTTCTGTGATGTGCTTGATTCACCGTAGATGTCACTGCTCTTCTTTTTCTTTTTGCCATTATGGTGTTTTTGAAAATGTGGTTTTCTCAAACACACGACCAGAGGTTCTTTATGACTACCGGGTTGCCGCTACCAAAAAAATTTACATTCAGGTTTACTTCTTGCTTGTGTATTTGTTTCAGCACCTTGTGTTTTATCCCTTCTTGTTTTCCATCACCTAATCACTTTGTGCAATGGGCTTGATGCTCAGCAGATGCTTTTGCTGTTCTTTCTGCCATTATGATGGTTATCACTCGGTTTCTCAATCACTTTTCTGTAAGCACACAACCACAGGTCATGGCCACCAGGTTGTTGCTACCTAATTTTATTTTAAATTTCCAGAATGTAACAGGCCATAAACTTTTGATTATGACAAAGATTAAGATTCTAGCCTCAGGAGTTAGTGAGTAATGACATAACAGATGGTCAGACCTTTTATATACACAGAATATATTAGTAGTTAATAATTTAATAATTTGTTTCTGTACGTTTACTTCCTGAAACATAGGAAGAAGCCATATAATAGTAAGAATTACAATGGTGTTTTGTTATCTGGATGACGAAACTTATTATGTTACTATTTAGTGATCTGCATCTTATTTCCTGTTTTAGGGATCAAGAGTCAAAGGTGCACCCCACCTTGTGTAAGCATGAAAGATGTACTAGTAAAATGGGAAAATATAGCAGTGGGTAGAAATAAGAATCAAGAGAAGAGATGAGTGTCAAGGCAAAGACAGAAACCGAAAAGTCAAAAGATCTGTAGTCAAAATTTAAATGTGACCCAAAAAGCCAAGTTGAAGAAACCTGCCTATTAATTTGTAACTAGGAGATCAAAAACAACACCTTTACTCTGCTAAAGTTTTACTATGCGTTGACCTTTATCCCATCATCTCCCACAGCAGACTTCCAGTTTATTTCCTAGACAAGATAGCAACAAATGACAATGCACCTGATTAACCAAAAACAAGACAAAATTATTTCAACAGCATTAAATAAATGTTGAAATGAGATGATCTATTATAATACATATTCTGTATGATCTAACACCTTAAACGGGTGAAACAAAAGGTCACAAAAATAAATGCAGGACTTCATTACAGTATAACAAAAAAAACTCAAAAATGATACTGAATAATTGACTTTTCAAAAAGATTTCTTTAGATAAATAATGCTAATATTTAAATCAGGACTTAGAACATGATTAACTGGTGCCATTTTTAGTGTAGTGTAGGCCATTTTGGGATCAAGAATGGAATGTATTAAAAATCCAAATAATAGATATAAACATACAACACCTAGAAAGTCTTATACTAAGCCCACAAGTCAAAAGGGGTGACCTTCCCATTTAACTGCATATTTAAGCCTTTGCCATTCCTCAGTTCTTGCTTCGCTGAGGTTGAGACAGGATTAGTTTTTCTTATTCTTAATATTTATTAATAGAGATTGCTCTATAATTTTAAAATAAGTTCCTCTCTCCTTTGCCATATTTCATCCAAAAATTACATCTTTAATGTTCTGCGTTCCCCTCGACCCAGAACTGAATGAATGAGTGTTTTGTATTCATGATTTTTAAAGCGTACATGCATGCATGTTTATTATGCTTACTCAAGCCTGCTATTAATAGAGCAGACTATATTTGCTTGAAATTGAACAAGAACTTGAATTAGCCACACTGGAGTGTTAAAGGAAGCCATTTGATTCCATTCAACCTGAAATTTTGTTTGTAGTTTAATACATAGAATTTAAATGAAAACTCTGAATAACACGATGAGGATGGAGTTGTGCAAAATAAAGAGCACATGTTAGTAGCATCATTTCTTGTACAACCTTTGGCAGGCTTCATCCAGTTACCTTTATGGAAGTCACTTACTGTAACTTTCAAAATGCCATTCTAGAAATATACCAAACCTCAAGGAATATGGCTACTAGTTTTGAGGAAAAAAACAAATTCCAAGAGAAAGACTTCAGAGTTTAATAATGTAGGAATACTTGAACTGGTCTCTTTTGAGAAAATAACTGCTAATGATAATTGAATGATAATGTGTTACTAGCAGGCTGTTAAATGCACTTCATGTTAAGATTTTTATGTTGAAAAGAAGTTCAATAATGGATTTATTTGTGCATTTTTCTATTCTTCAGTCTGAAATATCTTTTCCATGTACTGTGCTGGCCTTGCACAACAGGGCACAGGAAATAATGCTAGACACTATGCCAGACCATAATGGTGCCCACTCACACACACACGGAAAATTTGGAATCATCTTTTTATATGTACAGTATTTAGTCATAGGAGGGTTCCTTGTGGCTTTGTTACTGGAAACCAGTTAGAAAAGACACAAAGAGGAGTGGCCATTGGTGATCATTTATGACTATAATGTCTACATACTCTCTCCCTTATATATATATATACTTCTTCTATATTTATGTATGTATGTATGTATGTATGAGGGACAGACAAAGACCAAAGAAAACAGGGGAGGCCAAAATGGCCTCACTATTTAACAATAAATCAACAACAAATAAAAATGGCTCTTGGCTTCAAAATAAACAGGCGTTTAATGGCAAAAGCATAAAATAAACACATAAATTTAACCTTCCAATGGCTCTCTACTCTGGGTTTGTCTGTGCAGCTCTGTCCTGCAGTAGGTTCAGGTTGAGATTGAGATGCCACGTTCTGAGAATCACTGTCTTTATATGGTTTGGACCAGAAGGGGTGGGGCATCTTGGAGGGATGAGGGCGGAGTCATATGGCCTCAGGGGGCATCTTCTCAGAGCTGTGGAGGGAATAGACGAGATTATTAGTAACAGCTCCCTCTCTCGTTTCATAGTGGTATCACATACCTCGTCTGAGCTGATACAATAATCCGCAAACATGGCTGCTTTAAATTTAAAATTCTCCCACGTGGTTTAAAGGACAAAAATGTTGTTATTTATAAACTTGGTGCTTTTAAATTCAAATAGAAGTAAAACGCCTTTGCCTTGTCTATTAAGAGCAAAATATGCCACTGTTAAAAACAAATTTTTAATCTGCAAAATCCAACAACTGGATCCATGTCTACAAATGAAACAAAATCTAAAGCATTAACTTCAGCTCTTGACAAATGGACTGCATTACACTGCAGATCTCTAAATATAGTTGAAGATGCAGGGGAGGAAAGATGTCATTCAAGGAAGTCTGAGAATTTTTACACATTGTCTTCATGTAGAACAATTGTGTCATCTGCTAACAATTTATATGAAAGCCAACAATCTTTGCAGTTTGAGTTGCTAAGAAGCTGTAAGGCAGCGACATTCACAGAGGGTTACTAGAAATCACTGAGCATCAAAACCACCTTGGTTAACAAAGACTAATTGGATTTAATTTTTTAATTGATCCCAGTTAAAAACATGTAAAAATTTGTCAGACCTAAGGAAAAAAGTATATATATATATAGTATACACACACACACTCATATACAGTATATGTTGTAAGAAATACAAGAACATCATCCCTGTATATTTTCAGGAAAACAAAAGGTCGAATTTAACAGCAAAGTGTCTTTGCAGACAGGAGTCCAAAATGAAACTGAGGTGATGTGGTGTAAGAGGGGCTTATATGAGATCCAGGCAGGAAGACGCGGGTCCAGGAGGATGTATAAGGGAAGTGAAGTCAGAGGCGGAGCAGGTGTCAATCTTCCATGCTGAGGCTGGAGGAGAGGAAAAGGCCAACCCCTGGTCCGAGGGAAAATTACAATCATCAAGAGTCCTTCATCTGTCCCTGAAACACACACAATTTTACAACAGTACTACAGTAATTACGGCCACTAATACTAATTAAATACAGATATAAAGACATACTGTATGTACACAAAACCATTTGAATCCACTTAAATTCAAAAATTGATGATGCCACAATCAATTGTTGGTGGGTGCTGTGTTCCTTCCAAAACTCAGTTTTGGCTTTTTTGTAAACACAGAGACTGTGAAATAACAGCATGTATAATTAAGTTAGGAGTCCATTTTAAAGTAAAGTTGGTTGGAATAAAAATCTGAAACCCCAGTGGACCATCAGGACTGAATTTGAGACCACTTGCACATGTGACTGTAGAAATGCTGTGCTGGGGTTATGTACATTTGGGGTTTAAGGGGTTAATCATTGGTAGGTGCATTACGATTTTTAAATAATAGAGGTAACGGACATGGACATAAGCCAGGGGTCCCCAACTCAGTTGCTGGATGCTACGGTGGCTGCAGGTTTTCATTCTAACCCTTTTCTTAACTGGTGTCCAGCTTTTGCTGTTAATTAACGTTTTTTCCCTTCATTTTAATTGACTTGTTTTGTAAGGTTCAGTCCTCTGAATTGCTTCATGCTTTCCTTAAACAGAAATGAGATGTGAAGTTAGTGAGCCAACAGATGTCCAGCTAAGTCAAAGCCTCAAACTCTAACCAATTTCACTCCAACCAGTTTCTTAATTAAAAGACATTCCTTATCTTTAATTAAACCCATTTATTTAATTCCATGGCTTGTTGCTGCTCTCATTCATCCACCAAAACTGTTTGATTTTCTTTTTTCTAAGAGCAAAGTCCAAATGTTTTCTGGACCTGAACAGATCAACATTACTGAGGCATTCAGCTTTCTTTATTTTTCAGGTATTGTATGATGGACACAGGTTAGCTGATTACGTGTTGGTTCATTTTGTACCACATTATTGTTTGGTCTCTGATTTTGGAAAAAAGGAACGATAAAGGGGTCTGTGTCTTAAATAGCAATTCAATAGGCTATACGTACATGGTAGTGCTGATATACTTCCTGTGAAATCTCAGCATGCTCAGTCACTTTCCTTGTCCGTACTGCAGTATTGAGTTTTGTTTAGTGGCGAGTATGTAACAGAAAAAGAAGTTTAAGTTGCAGCGTATAGATAGCTCTACAGCCGAACATTGCTGTGTACCTTTATGTAGCGCTTCCAGCAAGTAAAACAAGTATTTACTTTTCATACATTTCTTTCCGAAGCAGAAACCCGATCTAAATGGATTGTTGCTACCCGGAGAGAAAGCTTTATAGTTAGTCCCCATACCTGAGTTTGTAGCCGGCATTTTAAAAAAAAGGATATTCATGAGCCAGGTTCTGAGACAGGGTGGCAACTGTTGAAGAGGGGAGCAATTTCACCGTTCCACTTTCAAGACGGGGGGTTTGGGAGAGGAGAGAGCGACTAAAGGCTAATGACATACCAAATGAGGAGAAGGATGATAAGATCCTCAAGGACCACGACTACGCTTCAGCAGTTGTGGACCTAGTACTTGATGAAAACATGTCTCTCAGAGAGGAGACCCTCCAGCTGAGGAAACCCTTACAATGATGCACCGTTTTGCTGGCTTAGATTTAGACATTCGCTTTTTCACAGGGTAACATGTCCAGCAGACTCATGTTATTATGTACTAAGCTTACATACATATTAACCGGTCCCTGAATAAAGTTTAATGATTAATTATTGTAGTACTAGGGTGTTGTACCGTGTTAGCCATTACGAATGTAGAGAAGAGCCAAGCAAAATGACACCTTTTATTGGCTAACTAAAAAGATTACAATATGCAAGCTTTCGAGGCAACTCAGGCCCCTTCTTCAGGCAAGAAGATGTAATTATTGAAATTTAGTTTTCTTAAAGAAGCCTACTGTTATCACATATTTGTCCCATGTAAGTTCATAGTAGACGCAAGTTTTTAATATGTCTGGATCTTACCGTTGCAATTATGCATGTAGCTTGAGACCTACAGTTTGAAGCCCTTCTCCTTTTGAGTTCCTGATGTTTGGCACAATGTTTGAATAATGCGACTTGCATTACATTTATTGTAAGTCTTGGCGCGTCTTGGAGCGATCGGGTGAAAAACACTGTAGCTAGTCTATTTTAATATCAGTGCTGGAAGCAGAGCAGCTGAGTGACACTGAGTCCAGAAGAGTGTGTGCATATAGTCAATTAAAATTAAGGAAAAGGAGTTAATTGAGAATTAAGAAAAGGACTAGAATGGAAACCTGCAGCCACAGTAGCGTTGGAGACCCCTGACGTAGTCAAAGCTAAATATTTCCTTTTGTTTGGTGGAGCACAGGTGGTTCTTAAACAGACCAATAAGTTGACTTTCTACACTATATAGAGGAATGATTTATTCACAGTTTCTGTCTGTGCTGTAGAAATGTAATGCTTCTTAATGTACGCACGCCATTTTTTTTACCTTGTTTCTACACAATTTCTTTCTCAATATTAAAATAAGACAAAAATTGTGTTTTCGTAAACCGACTATACAGCTCTCCTGCTCAGGCACTGGGACAGCTGAATTCCATGTCGGCCCACTCTCTCCATCCCCTATTTGACCTATCACGTGAAGTCCAGATTGAGACCAGGTGTCCCACTGCCGAACATACAAAGTTGTGTTTTTAAGACGACAAACTACAGAGAAAACACAAGGGAGGGAGTGGTCACCCTCAACACTGCCTTAATCACCACTCTGTTCTGCACATCCATTTTTGCACAAGATTTACAGTTTTTATTCCTCGTGTGACCAGATTTACATATTCAGAATGTTTCATTATTTAACAAGCTTGGCAATGCATTAAAACGTTAGATTTTTACAGCCACACAATGTTGAGATTATACACTATCATTGCTCCTGATTTATTGTAAATGCTAAACCACTTATACAAAGAAAAGAAAAATGCCTTTTGTACTTTATAAGAATGTGTTTTAGATGTATAGACATGTGGCACCATTTCATAGTTTTATAGACATATTTTTTACAAATGATACGTTTATACGCAATGCAGAAATGCAGCTGTTACTTCCCGACGGATGAGTTTTGATTTGTTGTACATAACCAGAATTCTACGTGCATCGTGTTTCTTTCTGCTAGATTATACATTTCTGGTGCTTTGATATTTAAAGTTTGCAGACAAGCTATATATTACTGTAAAAGGAGTCACAAAATGAAGTTACGTGTAGCGGAGGTGATGTAACAGCTCTAGCGTGTGTCTACTTACTGTTCTTTGTAAAGCGAATGATGCCAGCCCATGCCCTAAACGTAAGGCAATGAGAAATGCTGCTTGCTTTAAACCAATGTCGTGTTCTCCTTTATTTGTACTGTATTTTAACTGTGATAGATTTACTAGCCTTGAGTCGCAAGAGTGTCCACATGTTATTACGCTTTCCATGGGCAACTTGTTGTATTCCTTCATTTGCTTGCTCTTCCTCTTCGAATTCATAAGCCATTAACTCTACGGGTTTTTACTTTCGGTGTAATTGTACTGCCTCTTTAATTCTTTACCAGACGGGTTGCTTTTTTATTGATTTGCTTGGAATAAGGTAGTGGTGCGAAAAACTTCATATATTGTACATTATGTTTTAAAAAGAGTAAATAAGAAGATGAAACGGGGGAGATTGTTGTTCAAATGCACCACATGTATAGAAATGTAAATATGCTGTGTTTGAATAACCGCTGACAGTTTCTTGATACGAATGACCTGCTTGCTGTGTGTGGCGACTCTAAAACACAAAAAATTGTTCTAAACCTCTTTTATCATTGTAACACATTAACGATTTTTTTGTTACACTTGAATTCATAAAGGCTGTTCTAATGAAGAGTAGAAGGTATGAGGAAAATTCACACATTTCAAATCTGCTCTTCATGTGTCTCCACCAATGAAATACATACAGTACATACACCTCAAATTATATGTCTTGCTAGCTGTCAGTAATTCATTTCCCTTTCCTGAGAAATTTCTTTCAGCTTTTGGCACTTTCTAGCAAATTGCAAAGATGAGGAAATTAAAAACGCTCAAAACACTTAAAGCCATAATGTAACGAACGTCTATGTCTACGGCCTGCAACGGTAGACGGAACTGACACTGTGGAAAAGGGCCTCATCGTTAACTTTTGAAATGGAGGCTACTTTCATATTTTCCGTCATCACTAAGCAGACCAATGGCATCTTTATCATCACATCTGGTTTGCCGTTTCACTCAGGGAGAGTTGAGCAATGGGACAGACGTGACAGACATAGCATAAAAACAGCCGAATATGTCACCCCTGGATGGGGCATAACAACAGAAGCAGATGGGGTGGCTTTTCCACTTGCACCCCAAGCCCCTAGCAGTTTTTTCACTTTTACCTTTCTTTTCAGATATTTTCCTTTTGGGGAATTTTCACAACTACCATACCAAACACTTTACAGGTCACAAACAAGTTTCTGCCAGCAGATAGGATGGGTGTATCTAAAGAGGCCAATTAAAGGATGCCTGTCTACAACAAGTAATGCTCTGGGACAACCAGCCAGCTTTTATATCTCACATTCCTGTAACTTTAACTGGTCATTAAAACCAAATATATGTCAAGATTTCTGCTTTTAAACAATAAGAGAGATACATTTATGGGATATTTTTTGCATTATTAACACAGAGTCTATTAGAAAATGATTGCATTCTATCACTTCTTGGAGTTGTAATAGGAATAGCAGGTTGAATTCCTAATGTAAAGTCATTTATTACTGTTATTTTGAGGAATCAAATATCCAAACATTGCACAATGAATTCAGCTGGCCATTCAGGCCGTGATACGTCTTTACAGAAGAAGGTATATTTGCATTTTAAACCTACTGGACGTTTATTGGAGTTAAAGTTGTGAGTCTGTATTTTACGTGTCTCCTTAAAAAGGGTAATTTATAATGATCTTGTGGATGATGAATGATAGCTTTCTGACGATGTTGGACTATTGCTTTTTTCCGGCATTAAATGCTTATCTTTTATATGTATATTTTTTCAACTAAACAGGGATTTTTTCAGCTTTTTTATTTTTAACAGTCAGTAGACAAATCAAGGGCACCAAAATTTTGAGTTGTGTACTATTTTTCTTTTTTTCCGAACAAAGCCTTCATTCTTTTGTTTTATACTTTGGAAAAGACCAATGCATGTTTTCGTGATTTCTTTTTTTTAGTATAATTTTTATTTGATCTCTTTCTTATAGGCACTTTTGTCAGGTGCTTATGATTTTACTTTTTACTTAATGCTAGGCCAGTGTTTTATGTTTCATTTTTTTGTAATTCTTGTCCATAAACACATCAAAGCTGCAGTGTATAATATATTTTTCAGTCACCAAATCACTACATTGAAGTATTACAGAAATTCTTTATAAATGTACATGTGCTGGTCTTTTGCTCTGCTGTACCTTTTTATTATGTATTTTTTACTTGGTAGATGATATATTGTGACAATGTCCTATGCAAAATACGATTAACAGAACTGTAAAATATTGTATGTTGTTTTAAATTGTATGCATGGTTTAGTGAAGTTTACATTTTAAAATACATTCTTAAATAAGAATCACTATGTTTTTGTGCCTTTTTATCCTGAGTGGTATGTGGTTACCCCCGTGCTCTGTGAACTCCTGCATGATTACACCCTGGGCATCTTGTAGTTCATGACCGGACTAAACCAGGGTGATAGAGAGAGACACGGGCATAGGAAAAATATTAAAACTCTTTAATCCATCCACCAGTTCTCAATAAAAGCAGTCCAAGTGCAATAACACCAACATAAACAAAATATGCAAAAAAACACAAGAAATATATAGAGACAAAAAGAAGACAACCCAATTATTTTCCTTCTTACTTTTCCAAAAGTGGCTCAAGGAAAAGAGTTCTCAAAAAGAAAAATAACTAAGCACAATACCAAAAGTCAACGGCTAGCTCGAGTCACCAGCCCCTCCATTTTATACAGACATTGCACTACCTTCTCTTCAATGGAGCAATCAGGTCACTAGAACAAGAAAATGGAAAAAAAAAAAAGGACAACCTCTAGTGACCGCAGCACTGTTTTTTATGTCCGCGGGATTCCTACAGCCAATCCCAGCTCACGCTTCACCAGTCCCTACCAATAGGATCACACGTTGCCATGCTCCTGATCCTTCAATCATGAAGGAACTTCCTACATCATTGCATCTGGATGTGAATGTGCGTGCGGGCAAACACACAAACGATTCCTCCAGTTAACTTTGCTTAGCTCTGCTCTGGTAAGCATCCTCTGGGCCCTTAATTCACTTACTGCGTTTCCTTTGCTGGCAACTAAACTGCTGCTGTTTATCCACATGGAGCAACACTGGAACATGGGCCCATTTACCCTCAGACGCATATGCAGCTCAGCAGGCCTGCCAAACCTACACGGCTGCCTGAATGTACAACCCTGTGCGTCTCTTACCAGCACCTTACACCACACCACCTCACAGCAACAAGGTAAGTGCTTCCAAAACCATTTATAAAAGATAAATGTGACTACAAGGAAGACTAAAAGTAAGCCTCCTGACATGGCCTGTCACATTATATTTCAAATTGCAAACAGTAAACTCCACATAAAGTAAAATGAAGGTATTTTCATGTGCCATTGGTTTTATTTAACCCAATTAATTGTTAGGGAAACTAAGAATGTAATGCTGCCTTTACGTGTATTCGGACTATTGTCAGCCCCGATTTGTGATGTTTCACCTCCTGAGTTTAGTGAGTTCACATGAGAGTCCTGTCGGAGTTTTGGGAGGAGTGCAAGGTTGATTTGTCACTTGCTCTGAAAATAAAAAGCAATTAGAGATAAACTGTATTTTGTTGTGAAAATAAAGAGCAAACTAGGTGTGTATTGTGTCACTCCAAATGTAATTTGACCAAAAACAAATGTCATATTCTGGCTGACTAGGTAATATTTTGTGTTTTTATACACTTGCCTAAGGTGAAAGGTCAGTTTTACATCACAACTCTTCAGAGAATCTGGGTATTTTTGTTTTTTCTGAATTGTCCTACTCGAGTTTTAAATTTGAAGAGCCTTCATGTGATATTTCTGATGGGACACTCATTTTTCCCATCTATCATGTTGTACACTATATGGACAAAAGTATTGGGATGCCTGACTATTACACCAAAAGGGACATTAATGATGCTGCATTCAAATACCTAGACTTTAATATGGAGTTGGTCCCACTTTGCAGCTATGGCAGCTTGCACATTCCTTGGAAGGCTTTCCACAAAATTGTGTAGTGTTTCCGAGAGAATTTGGGCCCACTTATTTGAGCATTTATGAGGTCAGGGACTGATGTTGGATGAGAAGGCCTGGCTCACAATCTCTGTTCCAGTTCATCCCAAAGGTATTCAATTGGGTTGATGTCAGGGTTCTGTGCGGGCCTGTCATGTTTTTCCACACTAAACTCATCCAACCATGTCTTTATGGACCTTGCTTTGTGCACTGGAGGACATTCATGCTGGAAGAGTAATGGGACTTCCCCAAACTTTCACAAAGTTAGAAGCATAGTGTGGTCCAAAATGTCTTGGTATGCTGAAGCATTAAGATTGCCCTTCACTGGAAGAAAGGGGCCTAGCCCAGACCTTGAAAAACAGCCAACACCATTATCCCTCCTCCACTAAATTTACATTTGGCACAATGCAATCAGGTAGGTAACATTCTCCCAGCATCCTCCAAACCCAGACTCACCCATCTGACTTCCTAACAGAGCAGCGTGATTTGTCACTCCATAGAACAAGTCTCCACTACTTCATCTGATGCTTGGTTTTGGACTTGGTGATGTGAGGCTTGCATGCAGCGTCTCGGCCTTGGAAATTCATCTCATGAAGCTCCCATCGCACAGTTTTTGTGCTTACATTAATGCTAGTGGAAGCTTGGAACTCTTCAGCAATGGAATCAGCAGAGCATTGGCAACTTTTATGTACCATGTTGTAGCAAGGCTACATAACTTGACAGTCGGGTTGGCCTCCTGGACTGTCTGTCACTTATGTTGGCTGGAAGGGTGTTTGTAAATAGCCCTTCAGGCACCTTTGCTGACATTCCAGTCTGGGAGGACCCCGCCCGGTAAATATTCCAGCTGCCTGTTGCCGCGTGAGGTTGCCATAACAACCGAGAGGGGCAAGGATGTTTCGGCGGGAAACTTTTTCTATTTAAGGGGAATGGTGGATCAAGGCAAGGGGGAAGAGAATAAAGGAAGGAAAAGGCTGAAGGCAAAGAGAGACTATCCACGCTCAAAGGATCATTCAGGATCTTTCTTCACCCAGGGACGTCTGCTATTTGTGGGTGGCCACCCCGAAGAAATAATCGGGTAACGAATCCCCGAGAAGAGGCCAGATTCTGGTGTTCTCCGGGTGCTCCCGTCTGGTGAGTCAGATAACTGAATTCAGATTTCCTCGTGATAGTCTGCGGAAAAGCCGTTTCCACCGGAGGACTGTTGTGTTTTCCTCCTGCTCTACGGAAGAAACTGAACTGCAGTATTTATTTTTCCTTATATTTTTCTTTTTTGCCGTTTTCGGAGAACATTTTTTTTTATTATTATTATTTTCTTTTGCTTATTGTCTACGTCGAACCAGGGATTCGGATTTGGGTGCTGGGGAGGGCGTCTGGGAAAGGGATTCACTAATGAGCACTCAGGCACCGGGCACGTAAATGTAAATAGTAAATGTTAATATATTTTTCAGTCCCACTTTCCTTTGCGTGATATTTTTTTTTGCCAGTTATATAAGGACGTGCATAGGGGACAAGAGGGGCCGAGGACCAAATATGGTAATGCTACTTTAACCTTCTATTATCGTCCACTTCCCTTTGGGTTGTGAAGTGTAGGAATCGCGTGCCCGTATCTTGCGATTGCTACAATGTGCCTTAGCAGTCGTTGACCCCGCTCTGTGACTTTACATGGTCTTCCACTTCATGACTGAGTTGCTGTTGTTCCTAAACACTTCCATTTTCCTATAATACCACTTACAGTTGACCGTGGAATATCCAGCAGGAATGAAATTTCACAAACTGTCTTATTGCAAAGGTGGCATCCTATAGTACCATGCTTGAAGTCACTGAGCTCTTCTGAATGACTCATTTTGTTTCACAAATGTTTGCAAATGGAGACAGCATGGCTAGGTGCTCAATTTTATACACCTGTGGCAATGTATTTGATTGAAACACCTAAATTCAATAATTAACAGGTGTGTCCCAATACTTTTGTACATATAGTGTATGTGAGCTCAGCAAGTCTGTATTTGCAGCATTGGGTGCACATAAATCATCAACCCAGGGCTTAGTGTTAGCTCTTCTCAGAAGACACTCACACAAAGACCCTTGTTCTTACTCATGTATGCTCATGGAAACATTTGGGATCCATCCATGTTTTCAATGAACCTACTCAGTACAGTTCTGGATCCTAACCCTTACTGTAGCATAGATAGGGCATCTGACTCACTCAGACACTCACAGGGCTCAATTTACATTTGTTGATCATCCTAACCTATTTCCCACTTACCTTTCCTGTCAAAAGTTCTTGAGCATGTTGTAGCCTCCCAGCTCACCAATTACTTAACCATTAATAACTTGATGGAACCCTTTCAGTCTTGTTTCAGGGCGTGGCACAGCTGTGAAACTGCTCTGCTACGAGTAAACAATGATTTGCTTATGGCAGCAAACTCTGGACAAACCAGCATATTAATTCTATTAGACCTCAGTGCAGCATTTGACACTCAGGTCAGACATGACATTCTACTGTCCAGAATGGAGAACATGCTGGGTATCTCTGGCACTGCCCTCCAGTGGTTCAAGTCCTATCTGACTGATAGGCAAGAGTTTGTTAGTCTTGGCAACAACAGATCCAACTCGGCGCCAGTCACACAAGGAGATCCTCAGGGCTCTGTCCTCGACCCTCTTCTCTTCTGTATTTATATGCTTCCCCTTGGCCATATTATTCGTAGCTATGGACTGGGTTATCATCTTTATGCAGATGATACTCAACTCTACTTCAATGTTAAAAGTGGAACTTCATCAGAGCTTTCTCAGCTCACAACCTGCCTTAGTGAAATTAAAACCTGGATGGAGCAGAACTCTTTAAAATTAAATTGCAACAAAACTGAACTCCTGCAAATTGGGACTAAAATGCAACTCAATAAAATGAGCTCCTTCCCAGTCAATCTTGGCGGTGATCTCATCAGACCTGCCTCTACTGCAAAGAATCTTGGTGTCATTTTTGATTCCTCTCTCTCTTATTCTGCCCACATAAATCACATTAAGAAACGTTCTTACTTTCATATCTGTAACATATCCCGTGTTCGCTCCTTCCTCTCCTTTTCTAATGCTGAGAAACTTGTCCTTGCTTTTATCACATCCCGCATAGATTATTGTATCTCGCTGCTGGCAGGTGTCCCTTCTAATCTTATATCACAGCTCCAGCTTATTCAAAACTTAGCTGCAAGAGTCCTTACTCAAACCAGCAGCAACGAGCACATCACACCCATCCTGTTCCATCTTCACTGGCTTCCTGTCTCTTACAGAATCGAATATAAAATCCTACTAATAACCTACAAAGACTTAAATAACCTCGCACCAAACTACATCAGTGACCTTTTCCATCACTATGTGCCTGCCCGCCCACTAAGGTCCTCTGATTTTTGCAATCTTGTTGTGTCCCACACTAATCTACACTCCATGGGTGACAGGGCCTTCAACTGTATAGCGCCCAGACTCATGTAACCTATGTGTGTGCTAGACCATCAATTATGTTGTCTGTTAGGCTTTTCTCTGAATTTACTGTCTTAATCTTCTTTATTTATTTATTTGGTTTGTACAATGCTATATACTGTATACCCTGCCTTTCTTTCTTATATTCTGTAAGTGCCTTGAGCATGGGAAAAGCGCTATATAAATAAAATGTATTATTATTATTATTATTATTATTATTATTAACCTGCATATCTTTGGGATGTAGGGTACGTTTTGTGGTAGAAATCAACATCTTAATTAAAGAAAGAAACTTGTCCTCTAACAGGACAAATCTGATAAAACCTTTGAGTCAGTAATCAGGAAGGATAAAAGCTTGTCCATCTGTGTCATTTATTTTACCTACAGCATCAAGCTGAGGAGGGAGCATTCATCACAGCAGACTGTTACAATGTGATGCGAACGTTCAAATATCAACGGTCTAGGTCTATTTTATAAGCAACTCAATTTACAAAACAGAGTCAATCAATGCATACATTTACTCTGGTTGGTTCGTTGGTTTACACCCAAATGACTTATATAAAATAAAAGTCTATTATATTATATTTTGGTTCTGCTTAAACCTTTTCGGATGATCCACCATCCTTGAATTTTCTGTGTAGATAACAACGGTCCAATCTGGTTGTTCGCAGGACATCTGCTGACTTCTGAGTCATCTTTCAGTACATTTTGTGTATTATGTCTTTGTCTCTGTTGTTCACTTGACCTTTATCTGGTTTCCTGATATGCCTGAAAAGGTTTCTGACATTTATTAGCATTTTATGCTATTTCTTTGACATGCTATGTTACCATAAAGTATCTCAACCCTGGAATTGATGGGTTTACTTTTCATCATATTCTTATGTTAATGCATCGTATGCCCACTACCATGTTAAACTCAAGGCTATTTAATTCTTACCTTTTCACAGTACCTTAAGAAAGAACCCATGACAAAAATGACTAAACCCACACTCAAAGTCTTGTGACGCAACAGTGGTAACCGATAATGCCCAGACCACAAGACCACAAGATATTTTTAAAATGATGCTGATAATCACTGGTTTTCTCTAGTCCAGTGTTTCTCAACCTTTATGGGTTCAGAACCCAGTGTTCCCTTCTTAAGTTTATTCATTTTCCACAAATGGAGGGGGGTGGGGGTTTTATGGGGGTGGATTTGGGAGGACC
Source organism: Polypterus bichir lapradei (assembly GCA_026402145.1). Taxonomy (NCBI): domain Eukaryota; kingdom Metazoa; phylum Chordata; class Cladistia; order Polypteriformes; family Polypteridae; genus Polypterus; species Polypterus bichir. The sequence goes on along the minus strand of JANRMT010062827.1, from coordinate 37,859,233 downwards.
TCCCCCCCTTGGTGAAATGTGATAGGGAAAACAAAGGTACAAAAGTGGATGAATATTATGCAGCACTGTTGATTGCTTAGGTGACCCACCACTACTCACTCGGCAGAAGTCTAATTCCCCTTCTTAGGTATTTGAGCTGCTTTGTCAATACTAACATCATATGTCCTAGCAAGATTATAGAAAGTGAGCATGCTGAGAACCATAGCATAAAGTTCTGAAACTAGTAACCCAAAGGCCCACAAGGAGAATGACCCAGCAACCTTCAGCTTGTAATCATAAAGAACAGACAAATATTCTTTGTAACTAAAAATATTTATTGCACCAAAAAATTACCTTCTTAATAAAAGCTCCAGAGAGTGCAAAAGACACAGCCAAAACCACCAAGTGCTTTCAAATGAACTGCAAGGGAATGCTTGTTTTCTCAGCCTTTTTAAGGATGAGGGCAGCCCATTGACTATTATAGGCAGGTAGCCCCGCCTCTTGGGGATCCATCCTGAAGACACGTGGAACATAGCAGAAGAACCATAGAAACTAGTTGATCGATAATAGAATCAAAAATTAAAATAATAGATTAAAAGAAACAAAAGAATCAAAAATAAACAAAAAACATAAAAAAACGAAGCTGAACAACAGCTGGGGGGAATCCCTGGTCAAAATAAACACATGAACAAGGGAGACTCCAAATATTCCTGGAATCAGTCAACAGCACAGAACTAGGGTAGATACCGCTAAATATCGAATACCTACATTCTGGTTAATCTGTCCGCTGAGTTGATCGAACTTTTCTTCAAGCCGCCATGGAAGATTTTCAACAGACAACGATAATTGCTTTGTTCAACATTGGCGAACATATTCCGAAAGAGTTTGTTCCCCATGGACAGGCTGTCAATCAGTGACATTACACTGTGGGAAATCATCAGGAAAATAAAATGGAGAAATGATGCACCCAAAACTGGATTTTGCACCACAGCAATGCACCTGCACATACCGCAGTGTCAGCCAAAGAAGTTTTGAGCAAAAACAATATGGTTGTTGCTTTGCATCCCTTGTATTTACCAAATCTCATTCTCTGTGACTTCTTCATGTTTCCAAAATTAAAACTGAGACTGAAAGGATGAAGATTTGCTACCGTGGAAGAAATCCAGAAAAAAAAACACAAAAGATTCTAGACCTGGTAACAAAAGATGAGTATAGGAAATGTTACCAGGAATGGGAGAAGCACTGGGACAAGTGGACTGCATCTCAACTAAAGTATTCTGAAGGAGAATAAAAGGAAATAGCTGTAAGTTAAAGTTTTTAATATTTCTGGGAACTTTAGGGTACCTCCTTGTGTACATAATTTATAACAAAGACTAAGATTAAACGGCTTTGAATACCAAGGTGCTGCTTCACCACAGGGATGGTATTAGGTGAGTGATGAACAGTGCTTGCTCTTCACCAGACATAATGATTAGTGTTCTATACAAAGGGTTCAATTTTTGTCTCCTCAGACCAAAGAATTGTTTCCCTTCTGCTCTCAGAGTACTTTACATGTCTTTTAGTCAGTAGTGGCTTTGGTATGGCCACTCTATCATAAACGCCTGATTAATGGAGTCCTGCTAAGATGTTCATTCTTCCCACAGGTTCACCCATCTCAGCATAGGATTTCTCAAGGGAGGTAACCAGTGGGTTTTTGGTCACCTCCCTGACCAGTGGGTCCTCCTTGCCTGGTGACTCAGTTTGGCAAGATGGAGAATGCTATGAAGAGTCCTGGTGGTTCCACACTTTTTCTATTTCACAGTTATTGGTGCCACTGTGCTCCTGGGAACACACAAAGGTTTACAAACTGGCTTATTCTCTTGTCCTGATGTGTGCCAATTTCATCATGGGGATCTTACAGAGAGTTTCTTGGACCTCATGACTTGTTTTTTGTTCTGACATGCAGTGTGAATGGTTGAACCTTCTATACAAAGGTGTGTGCCTTTTAAAACAATGTCCAGTCAATGTAGTTTGTCACAACTACGTTCTACTGTAGACATATCTCAAGGAGAATTAAAGCAAACAGGATAAGCCTGCGCACAGTTCGGAGTGCAAAGGGTCTGAATATTTATATAAAAGAAAAAATGTCAGTTTTTGATATTTAATAAACTTGCAAACCTTCTTGAAAATGGGTTTTCATTTTGTCAGTACGGGTTATTGAGTGCAGAATGATGGGCAAAAATGGCAAAATAATCCAATTAAAGTTAAATCTACAACACAGTAAAGTGTGCCGAGAATGAAGGGGTGTGAATACTTTCTGAATCTCCTGCACATTTTTTGGTCAACCCTCTTATAAGAAGGGACAGCTAGAGGCTGTGAATCAATTCCATTAATTTATCTGGTTTACCACCTTATTAAGGTTCAGGTTCTTTGAATGTAAAAAATACATTATGAGAAAAGCTTTTCCTATATTAATAAATCCTCCAGTTATGATGCAGACTTCACTTGAAGAACTGAATTACCTTGGCAGCGAAAAAAAAAAAAAACTCTCAGTGAAAAGAAAATCAATAATGAGCGCCAATGCCGTCTTGGAAAAGTAGTGGAATCAATTAGGCAGTGAGACACTGAGCTTGACTCATAAAAAGTATGGCATTTTGAAAAAGAAATCAATTATCTTTCCATCAAATATTATTTACTGACATCCTACAAAAATGTATATATTGTATATGTTATGGACTGTAGGTGGCACTCCAGCTACCCACGCACCCAACACAGACAAGCTCAGACACAAGCATAAAAGCACAAAGAGGTTTTCTTTATGGGAAACTCTTCAGGTAAGCATTTCCCACACCACCAAGAACAATACAGTAAATAGCAAGAACACAGCAAAGCTCTGTAAATGTCTCTCTGTCTCAGTCATTGCCTCAACTGGTCTTCCTAGCCAGCTTTGTCTCCTTCCTCCTGCCTCTGGCTCCTCGATTTGAGCCAGACGGTTCCTTTAATATTATCCCTGGAAGTACTCCCGGTGGTCAGAAGGCTTGCTTGGTAGCACATCCGGGTAAAACTGGAGCCTGACAAAAACTGGGCTGATACAATGCAATGGAGGCAAGTAGTAGGGAAGTGAGAGGAGACAGGAGCATTCTAGAAGAAGGAGAAACCAAATGCTTCAAGAGGGCTTCCCCTGAAGGCCGAGGGATGGCTGTGGGGGTACTCAGGGGGTCTTTGTAAATGCTGAGGAATGGTGGTAGGAACGTGAGCCAACTAAAAGATTGATTGTACTTGCTGAATGATGTCTCATCTTTCTGAGAAGATCTTAAAGAGTAAGCAGAGGAGACATCAGTTTTTGGAGGAGGCACTGAGGGTCATAAAGGTTATATGGACAATCCTGACTGTGTTTTAACCTCTGATTCTAACAGTTTAGATTGATTTAGAATTGGTTATTGATTTATTTTTTTAATTTATGGACATGCAATTGATGGGTTAACAGAGCAAGATGAAGAGGACAGGAAGAAATGGAAAAAGATAATCCACTGTGGCAACCCCTAACGGGGTCAGCTGAAAGAAGAAGAAGAAGTAGAAGAAGATAAACACTTGTTTTTGTTAAGGATTATTTATTTATTTATTGGATGAAAGATTGTAAGGCACTTTGTTGTTGTTATTATTATTATTATTACACGGTTTTATTCAACATGCCCTCTCTATTTGTCTGGGTCCAATTTTGCAATCAATTTTTTACCCAAATTTACCAAACCGATTTCCTTCAAACTTTGTATGCATGCTGATCTCCAGTGACAATGCAATATTTTACCAGTTTTGACCCAGAGGTGTATACGTTAATTACTTAACGTAACATGTCTCATTTTCTTATATTATACCTTTAGCGATTACACAGTGTCACGCATGCGCGAGTAGGAGACCGCGGACGGATCCGAAATCAATTCGAAGGACGTTCGCCGGTAGGGAATGGTGGGGTACTAACCTTTCTGCTCTTTCTTTCAGGAGAAAAGACGCTCCGCCATCGTAACCTGACCGCACTACGTCCACTTCCGCCCTTCCTCCGCCATCTTCTCTGACGTCAACAGTCCCGTCATCCCTCACGCCTCCTTCCCAGCATTCCTCCACTTCCGGTCCCTCCTATATAAAATGGCCGCCGACGCCCGTCAAGGCGTCGCGTACTTGAATGAGATTTGTGTTGTATTTCAAGGACTGTTTTGACAATCTGTTCTTTATTTTGTTTACAGTATACGGGGCCAAAACCCCAACCCTTTATGCTGTGTTGTTTCCTTCTTTTACAACATATACATAGTTTTTTAGCCATCACACATACCGTATATATGAGTTAGCGATGTTAGTCAAGTGGTCGAAAGTTAAAGACCAATTTAGACAAATTAATTAAAAAAATAGTTTTGATTACCTGATATTGAAGTTTTGTCAAATTTCTTCAATATGACAGATAAACAGCATTGGTCCAGTGGTAAGCGTGCTGAGTGCTCAATCAAATGGTTGAAGGTTCAAGATCAATGTACACAATTTTGTTTTTTTTAATTTTACCAATTTTTCATCATTTATATGCAAATTTGGTGGTTGATGGTTCAAGACCAATGTACACAAATTATTTTTTTTTTAATTTTACCAATTTTTTATAATTTATAAGTAAATTTGGTGAAATACTCTTTCAATGATTTGGTGATATTGGCTCAGTGGATCAAGTGTTTGGCTTTTCTAAGAAAGACTGAAGGTTTGATTCTCCAGTAGACAAACGCACATTTCCAGTACTTCACATGTAAGGTTTCACTGTGGTTAGGATTTTCTGAAATGAGAAATGAACCTGCAGGAATGTTACATTTCACTTTAAGATGGTCGGTTCGATTCCACTCTGTCACTAAAGTAATTTCTGTCTGATCACCTTCCCACGCAAGTCAAGGTTTTTATAATGTGCTGAGGACTGTGTGGCATTAGGGTGGCCAAAAATATATTTTTGAAAAAAAAGGATGTTGGTCATATGAGACTAAAAATAAAATTGTGGGGCGCCCATAAAAGAATTAATCTGATTCAATTAAAATGCATAGATTCATTAAAGTGAAATTTCTAACCAGCTTAATTGGCCCGTCAGCGTGGTCCGGAAGCATTTCTGGGTGAGGCAGAAGTAGGGCTCCACAGTCCCTACAGCACCCCCTGGCAGTCCCCATAGAACCCAACAGGGCTGTTCCAAACTCCAAATCCCATGAAGCCCTGTGGGAATCTGAGGCACCGCTGCAACCAAGGGAGGGCTGTCTTCTAGCGATTCAGGGAAGATACTGTCCTGTGCAAGTCCTCTCCTCTGGTCATTCCATAACACAGACAATCTGGCCAGGTAAGGGCCTTGGGCGTCCACCACAAAAGAAAGAAACATTAAGGTTACGGCTGTTCAGCTGTTTAGGACCCACATTTCTTGCTCTTTGAAGACACTTTCTTCAAATATGAGACAGGTGTTCCTTCAGCAGAGTTGGCACCGGCATTAACAGGTGGAGTGAAACAAATATCACTGTAATTAGCAGAATCACAGGCCTGTAATGGAATGTCGTCTGGAGAGTTTCCTGCTTCTCTCAACATCAGACTTCATTTGGAAAATTGTTTCTTGGAATGGCAGGGCAGCTTAGGTCATTACCATCATATGAAATCTTACATACAGTATGTAGACACCAGCCAAAATAAGCATATGGAGTGACATACAGTGTTGTGAAAAACTATTTGCCCCCTTCCTGATTTCTGATTCTTTTGAATGTTTGTCACACAAAATGTTTCTGATCATCAAACACATTTAACCATTAGTCAAATATAACACAAGTAAACACAAAATGCAGTTTTTAAATGATGGTTTTTATTATTTAGGGAGAAAAAAAATCCAAACCTACATGGCCCTGTGTGAAAAAGTAATTGCCCCCTGAACCTAATAACTGGTTGGGCCACCCTTAGCAGCAATAACTGCAATCAAGCGTTTGCGATAACTTGCAATGAGTCTTTTACAGTGCTCTGGAGGAATTTTGGCCCACTCATCTTTGCAGAATTGTTGTAATTCAGCTTTATTTGAGGGTTTTCTAGCATGAACCGCCTTTTTAAGGTCATGCCATAGCATCTCAATTGGATTCAGGTCAGGACTTTGACTAGGCCACTCCAAAGTTTTCATTTTGTTTTTCTTCAGCCATTCAGAGGTGGATTTGCTGGTGTGTTTTGGGTCATTGTCCTGTTGCAGCACCCAAGATCGCTTCAGCTTGAGTTGACGAACAGATGGCCGGACATTCTCCTTCAGGATTTTTTGGTAGACAGTAGAATTCATGGTTCCATCTATCACAGCAAGCCTTCCAGGTCCTGAAGCAGCAACACAACCCCAGACCATCACACTACCACCACCATATTTTACTGTTGGTATGATGTTCTTTTTCTGAAATGCTGTGTTCCTTTTACGCCAGATGTAACGGGACATTTACCTTCCAAAAAGTTCAACTTTTGTCTCATCAGTCCACAAGGTATTTTCCCAAAAGTCTTGGCAATCATTGAGATGTTTCTTAGCAAAATTGAGACGAGCCCTAATGTTCTTTTTGCTTAACAGTGGTTTGCGTCTTGGAAATCTGCCATGCAGGCCGTTTTTGCCCAGTCTCTTTCTTATGGTGGAGTCGTGAACATTGACCTTAATTGAGGCAAGTGAGGCCTGCAGTTCTTTAGACGTTGTCCTGGGGTCTTTTGTGACCTCTCGGATGAGTCGTCTCTGCGCTCTTGGGGTAATTTTGGTCGGCCGGCCACTCCTGGGAAGGTTCACCACTGTTCCATGTTTTTGCCATTTGTGGATAATGGCTCTCACTGTGGTTCGCTGGAGTCCCAAAGCTTTAGAAATGGCTTTATAACCTTTACCAGACTGATAGATCTCAATTACTTCTGTTCTCATTTGTTCCTGAATTTCTTTGGATCTTGGCATGATGTCTAGCTTTTGAAGTGCTTTTGGTCTACTTCTCTGTGTCAGGCGGCTCCTATTTAAGTGATTTCTTGATTGAAACAGGTGTGGCAGTAATCAGGCCTGGGGGTGGCTACGGAAACTGAACTCAGGTGTGATACACCACAGTTAGGTTATAGGTTATTTTTTAACAAGGGGGCAATTACTTTTTCACACAGGGCCATGTAGGTTTGGATTTTTTTTCTCCCTAAATAATAAAAACCATCATTTAAAAACTGCATTTTGTGTTTACTTGTGTTATATTTGACTAATGGTTACATGTGTTTGATGATCAGAAACATTTTGTGTGACAAACATTCAAAAGAATCAGAAATCAGGAAGGGGGCAAATAGTTTTTCACACCACTGTATATACTTGAATTGAAACAATCAATGGTAGAAATCTCAACACAGAAACTAAATTTTCAGGCCCGTCCATTTTTTTGATCCAGTAAGTCCAGTTCCTATCTGGGTAACATCAGGCACAAAACAGGAACCAACCCCTAACTGAAAGTCAGGCCAATTTGGAGAAGCCTACTTCTTTGATAGGAAAATTGAATATTCAGAGCAGACCCATATTGACAATGTGCAAACTATACATAGAAAGTGGCTTCTTTTGGAATCAGACCCCAGTTAGCAAAACTGTGAGGCCACAGCATTTCCCACTAAACTATCATGTGTTAATGTGACAATGCGGCAGTGCTGAATTTGCCTATAAATAAGAATAGAGCTGCCAGGGAAGAGAAGAAGAGTAAGGCCTAAGAGAAGGTTTATGGATGTGGTGAGGGAGGACATATAGGTGATGGGTGTGACAGAACAATATTCAGAGGACAGGAGGATATGGAAGAAGATGATCTGCTGTGGCAGCCCCTAACGGGAGCAGCCAAAAGAAGAAGAAGAAGTGGTCGGTATGGTGGCATGGTGGTAGTGCTGCTTCCTCGCAGTAAGGAGACCAAGGTTTGAGTCTCAGGTCCTCCCTGTGTGAAGTTTGCATGTCCCCCCTTTGTGTCTTTGTGGTTTCCTCCCACAACGGAAGAAAATGCAAGTTAGGTGACATGGTGATGCTAGTAGCTGTGTGTGTGTCCTCCCTGTGATGGACTGGTACCCTGTCCAGGGTTTCTTCTTGTCTTGCGCCCTATGCTAACTGGGATAGGCTACAGCACCCCTAGTGACCCTGGTCTGGATTAAGTGGCTTAGAAAATGACAAGACATACAGTATTTGTGTACTTCCACAGCATTCTGCATTCAGTTGTATGTTTTTTATTTTTCATTTTTTTTAACTACCATGAAAATAATCTGGGCAAACCACCAGAGGATGCTACCATCACAATAGGAGGTCACTGGAGGTAATAGCATAAGCCCTATTGCTTAGTTCCAATGACCGATAAATCCTCACAAGGGTACTAAGGAGGATAACCCCCCTGATCCTCTCCAGTATACCTCTGCTCTCAGACTATTGTGCAGGATCACCTGTTGTAGCTAGGGGGAGTTCTACTCATGAGACACCGAAGACTGATGATGTTAACTAGGACCCCGGAAGTGCTTATTATGGGGTATCCAGAAGGAGCTTTGGGGTGCATTACGAAAGGGCATTGATTCCTTTGGTTAAGATGGCTCCGAGTTGGGAGGCAGCTGGTAGCTCAGCTTGCCAGAGGAAAGAAGCAGAAGAAAAAACATTAGAAGATTAGAAGGGGAGAAATGTGAGAGAGTGACCAATGATTACTACTGTGTTTAGCTAGGCTCAGAGGGCAGAGGCGTTTATTATTTTCTGTTTTCTTGTACATTCTTGCCTTTTTTAAACCATTTTAGACTCCTATGTTGGTGTTTGGGGTTCAAGAACAAGCCAAAAACGTCTTTACAGTCCATCCCACCGTCCATCCATTTTCTACCACTTTTCTAGTCTGGGTAGCAAGGGCAGTAGTTTAATCAAAGATACTTAGATGTTTCTGTTTTCTGTTCCCATCACCTCCTCCAAACCATCCAGGGAATTCTTAGTCTGCTTTGAGGTCTCAGGGAAGTGTCCAAGTGTCTAAACCCCCCCAACTGGCTTCTTTAGATGCAGAGGAGCAGCAGCTCTAATTGGAGCTCCTCCTGAATGTCTTTATTCCTCACCCTATCTGTAAGGCTGAGCCCAGACACCCTGTGAAGCAAACTCATTTCTGCCGCTTGTATTCATGATCAGTTCTTTTGGTCTCTAAATAAGGTGAAGGTAGGAATGTAGATCAACCAGTAAATCGAGAACTTTGCTTTCAACTCAGCTCTCTCTTTACCAGGACTGACTGGTACAACATCCACTTAACTTAATTTGCCTGTCAGTCTCTTGGTCTCTTCTTGCTTCACTTCTGCAGAGACCCTCAGATACTTAAAAACCTCTGCTGGAGATACCCACCTCTCCCAAACCTGGAGACAGCACCCCACCCTTTCCCATGATCCCATACTTGGAGGTGCTGAACCTCATCCCAACTGCTTCACACTTGGATGCAAACCTCCCCCAGTGCACACAGGTGGTCAACTGATGAAGTCACCAGGACCACATCACCTACATAAAGCAAAGTTGTGACCCTGGGGTCACCGAACTGAACCCCCTCCAGCTGTGCCTGGAAATCCTGTCTGTAAAAATTATGACCAGGGTTGGTGACAAAGGGCAAACATGGGATACATTTGGCTTACTGCTTTACAGTCCTGTGCTTCAGCACGGTAGGGGTCTGTGCCATAGGAGGTTTTTAAATAAAAACAGTCCAGTTTAGGCTCTGTGGATGTGCATGCAGCCCCGGGGTGTTTAATGGGGACATTGGGGTTAGTTGTGCTTGCATGTGAGTATGAGATTGGTTCCAGTTTCCTCATTGTCTTTCCATGGTTTGTAAATCAGACACCACTCCTATGGGAGTGAATGGGAAGAAAGAGAGATCAACAAGAAAACCAAAGGTCAAGTATTGGGATTGTGAGCCAGAATGGGTTGAGGAGGCAGACGGTCAGTGGTCCCAATAAGAAAGTGAGAGGAACGGTCCTCCAAGTGTGGATCTTTCCCTGTTGGGCACAATGGAGGAGTGGGGAGTAATCAAGTAGACTTCTAGGAAGGCATAGGGAAGAGCGATGTCTGTCTCTGAGTGTCCTGACAGATGCAGAAGGATGTTGGTCAGGATGAGAGCCAGGGAGAGAAACAGTAGCTGTCGACCTGACCTGATGGGTGAGCTTGGCAGATGGCATGAGAAAAATGTGCTGGGCTGGGAGGAACTGCAAAAAAAGGGAAACCTGACGTCTATGTGGTTTTAGTTTTGGATTTTAACATAATGAAAGAACTTCTTTACAGATTGCTGGTTTTATCGCCACAAATGCACTTTGTGGATTAATAAATATGCACCGTTTGATTCAAAACTTGCTGTGTGTGTGTCCTCTTTCACCCCTCGTCCATCTCAGTCTATGATTATCATTGTCCCAGGTTCACATCACAAGTCCATAGTATATTATATTTCTAAATATGTCTGCTTCTTGGTGTTTGTAACTGGATGTGTGCTTCCTAAGAATAAGTTCAATCCATTCTCAGGTTTGACTTCTAGACCTCAAACCTCATATAGGGGGACTATATTGTAGCCTGGGGGTCTCTGGTTCCACGGTTTCCAATGCTCTCACATTTATTTCAAGATTCAGAATGCTCCTATGGCCTGCCTTCTCACTCCCATATAAACCAGGGTTACAGTTTCTATTTTTTGTGGCTCCTTAATGATAACAAGTGACATCTATAGCTTTCACAGCTCTATAGCTTGGCATCTTTATGGATGTCCCTATTGTTTGAGCAGGTTTACCTTATGGGTCTCTATTTGACTTTTTTCTACTTTTCCACATTGTCTTATAGGTGGAGGTTCCCTCCTACCTGATAAAGTTTTTCTTAAATAAGACCCCGATGAACCTTTTACTGACTCTCTTACATGCTAAGTGCCCGTTTTTCTCCTGGCACACTTTTGCCAGTGGGATAATTCTTCAATTATTTGCATTTAATGGCTTCTCCTTTATCTGCCAATAATTGTACTCTGCACAATGTTTACCTCAGTGGCTTTTTATTTCTGTTTTTCCGCATGTGAGTCAAGAGCACGTCCATGCACGCAAAGCCAGAGGTCAGCTGCCATGCTGAGATGCTAGAATTGCTGCAGCCAATGAATGTGATGCAATTCGTCAAAATGAGGGTTAGCCAAAAGCACTGGAATTTGCAAGAAGGGCATCCGAGGTAAAACTTGCAACACTTTAAACTGCGCCGAGTTGTGCTTCAGTTTCTTATCTGTTTCACTTCCCATTTTTCTGTAGAGAAAAGGTGAAAGTTGAGAGATTTCTTTATCATTTACATGTACTGAAAGAAAATTAGCCAAAGGAATGTCATCAATAAATGACCTAATGTGCAAGTATGGAGGAGCGACCAGAAATGAACCCGGCACACAAAAGAAGTTTGGCAAAGAAATCCTTATCAGTTACAGAGGGCGTAATGGTGTAATAAACTACCTTTTATGTTTTTCAGTGTTTCTGTGTGCCACCTGTAATGTTCCGCCATGCCTGCTTTTGTGGCTGAATTCATGCGTGGGCTAATCTGGGCTGCAGCCCAGGACCCTGCGGGTTGAAGGGGCCTAAAAATTAAACAAGATGCATGAAAAGATATTTGTTCTTTGGTTTTCAAAGAAAAATGTTTGCCCTTATACTGGCCGATCTTCTGTAGCCCCTACAGTGTTATAAGCTGCACATGCACAGCAATTCCCAGGTCTGGGCGTCTCCAGTGAGCGGCAGTTAAAGATAATAATAATAATAATAATAATAATTAGTACTCAAAGCGCTATCCACACAGGGTGGAACTGGGAAGCGAACCCACAATCTTCCACAGAACATGCAGAGTCAGGGTAAGTTGAATGTGGGCTGTTAGAAAGTAAAGTGCATGAAGAAGAAAGCAATTTGTTGTGTTATAAAAGTGACAGGTCTTCGGAAATGGTAGGTGACAGCTTTATAGATTGCTAAAACGGGTGAAATCGCAGTAATCAGTGTAGACCTCAGTTTTAATGTTTTCAGTGCACCCTCTGTTGGAATGTAATTTATAATGCATGTGGTAATAAAGTGCATTGCATTTGTCTTTCCAATAGATGGTGCATAGCAGAAATTATTAGTAATAAAGTAAATTACTACAAATGTTTGAGGTGTGCCATCTGTTGGACTGAAAAATAAAATGTATGTGTCTCTCTTATATGCCATTTGGCTTGGGATTCTTAAAAGCAGTGTTAATGTTTGTGATGTGCCATCTGTTGGAATGACAGGGACATAGCAACCAGACTGAAACACAGATACACAGACACTTATCCTTTTTATTAAGGTAGGGGGTTTGGTTCATATGTGAATAGATAGTGACATACAAATTTCAAATGATTTCGAGTCTAAAGTGGATAATTCCAGTCTGTCACATTTTTCTCTTTAAAGTGTTTTATTAAACCAAATAGTGCATGATGAATCCACACAGGTATAAATGGAAACAAGTTAGATGGAGACCCGCTTGGGTCCTTTGTCATTTTCATATTATAGCTAATAAGAAGCCATTAAAAACAGCTGTTTAAGACTGAAATAAGCAATTAAGGGTGGGGAACCTTAACAAGTGAGACTACTAAAATGAAGCAATAAGTGTTTCATCAGCAATAATTGACTTCTCTTTAAGAAACAGGGTTGGAACAAAAACCTGCAGCCACTGAGGCACTCCTGGACCGACATGGCCTACCCCTGCAATAGAGCACCTTTGGAATGTGGTGGAATGGGAGGTTCACATCACGGATGTGCAAATCTCTAGCAACTGAGAGATGCAATATGGACCAAAATCTCTGAGGATGTTTCCAGCATCTTGTTGAATCTGTGCCATAAAGAATCACAACATTTCTGAAGGCAAAAAGGGGTCCAACCTGGTATTTGCAAGGTGTACCTAATAAAGTGGCCAGTTAGACACAGAAAAACGGGAACTTTTGAAAAACCCAATAAAAATAGAAGAAATCCAACAAAAAAATTTTATTGACAGCAATTGAACCACAACTTGCCTTTTAAGAGACAGTAATCCAAATTATCAGTGTCTGAAAATTACGTCCTGTAGATGGCATCTTCCTGTACGTATGTATTCTTCCAATCTGCTGTTGAGGTTCCCCACTGATCGCTGCAACATCTCAGCTGGGATACCACAAATTTCGTCTTGAATTCTTTGTTTCAATTCATTCAGTGTCCTTGGCCGAGTCGTGTAGACCCGGCTCTTAAGGTAGTCCCACAAGAAAAAAATCAATAACGGACAAATCCGGTGATCTTGAGGGCCAGGGAATGTCACCGAATCTTGAGATGACACGGTTACCGAACAATTCTCGCACAGCTGCCATTGATTGCCTTGCAATTGATTACTAAATTACTAACTGGGTTACAGCAGGACATCACTTTTGAAAGAAAAGAATAAAAAAGCCCGACTGGGTTTCGCTAAAAGGCATATTGAGAGACCACAATGCTTCTGGTAGAACAGATGAGACAAAACTGGAGCTTTTTGGCAAGTCACGACAGCTCTATGTCCACAGACGAAAGAAATGAAGCTTTGAAAGAAAAGAACACATCAATACTGTGAACCATGGAGGAGGCTTGGTTATGTTTTGGGGATGCTTTGAGTCATCTGGCATGGGGTGCCTTGAGTGAACAATGAAATCTCAAGACTATCAAGACATTCTGGATTGAAGCATCCTGCCCAGTGTCAGAAAGCTTTGTGTCAGTCACAGATCATGGGTCCTCCAACAGGTCAACGAGCCAAAATACACAGCTGAAATGGCGAAGAACAAAACTTTGGACTATACTGAAGGGGCCTTCTATGAGCCCTGATTGGAAGTCTGAAGAACTGAAACATGCCGTCTGGAGAAGACCCCCTTCTAATCTGACACCACTGGAGCAGTTTGCTCAGGACAAGTGGGCCAAACTACCTGTGGGCAGGCTCAGAAATCTCATGGAGAACTCCAAGAATCACTTGTTTGCTATAATGACTTCTAAAGGCTGTGTAACAAAATATTAGGTTAAGGGTCCCATCATTTTCATCCACGACATTTTCATTTTTGTTATTATTTGAAATATTCTGTTGAATCAAAACTCTAAAGCAAAATCTAATTTTTGTTCAATATGAAATAAACCATGATGGGTGCCAATAACTTTTATAAGTTATTTTAGAAACAATTGTGAGGTGTGCTTTTATTGTGGAATTTGTCCACACTTGAACAGCAAGTCTTAATAATGATAGAAAATCACATGCCATTAGGAGAATGCTTGAGTAAATAGGACTGGAAAATGTGTCAGACATTTGGGAATTTGGAATGTTTTAGAGGTCTGTGCTGGATAAATAAAGAGAAGGAATTAAATGCCACTAACTTCTGTCTCCTTGGAGTGGAGGAGGACAGCTGACATCACTTTCCTGCCTACCAAACCCACCTGGCAGTATATTCCATAACCAAGAGTCTCATTGTAAGTCAACATTCATTTAAAGACCAATTCTGGAGGAACATGGAGCTCTGAGTCTCTGAAATTTATTTTCAAAAACATCAACCAAAATGTCAGTTGTTCTTTGTGCATGGTTGTGCTTTATTTTCATAGAATTAAAACAATGGGCACTGGCTGGGGACCCATGATGTTTCTGATGCCTACGTATGTTTCTGTTTTGCTATCAAAATAGGGGCACTAGTGGACTACTTCAGCTGGAGGACCTGTGATGCTGGTAAGAAGGCCCTGTCAATGATGTTCCATTTAACACCAAAGATGAATCAAGTGACTGGCTACGAGTGACGTCTCCATCAACAGAAGTCACAAAATGGTGGCAGGAATTTAAAAAGGCACTAAACAAAGAGGCATTCAATTCAATTCAATTCAGTCCCATGCTACACATTTAGGGTCACCAAGTTGGTCAAGGCCTGGAAGGGAATGAAAGTAACCAGAAAAAAAAGGCATACAGACACGAAAACAACATGCAAACACTCATAGACTGCAACCTGGTCTGGCATTTGAAACCAGAACTCCAATGAAGAAGCAGTGTTACCCTCTGGGTTCCCCCTCTCATCAGCAAATGGGACATCCACATGAATTGTGAATAAAATAGCATTTTGTTGCATACTGTGATAAGTTACTTAGAACAGGAAACATCTATCGTTCATTAGAATGCAGCGTGACTCAAATATATTTCACAAGTCTGTAAATATTTCAAAACAGGATTAAACATCCAAAAAAAATTGGAAAACAAAATGCATACATACAGTATCTGCATATCCATTGATGTGCTGTCTTTGTACATTCGGGCTCCTCTATTATGTAACCCATGAAGAACAGTAGACTAGCGCAGTCTGCCAGTGTAGGCTCACAGTCAACAGGCTCTGCGTGCTGCGACAATCTGTGCTTAACCACAGAATACCAAAGACATAGAAATTATATTTGTGATCTTCATATCGTTAACTGAATGTCTTCTTATTACAAGATGGAGTTGTTAGAGGGGTCAGAGCCCTGCCGCATGACTCCCGCTACCTGAGTATGAATCTGGCTCTTGATTCCTGTCTGTGCAGAATCTGCATGTTCTCCATGTGTGTGTCTGGACTTTCTTCTCACACTACTATTGTCCTGTCAGGCCTCTTCTTTCAGACCTGAATCTTCAATGAGTACAGAGCTCCTGCTGATGGCTGAATCAAGCCTCCTTCCTGTTGTGCCCTGAGCACAATTTTTCTATTTTTTGATGTATCAGTAAAACAGGGTAGCCCGGCTGGTACCCTAACCTTTCTTTTGGTGCCCTTGGTCTGTTCCTTGGTCAGTATATCTGTTTAGTTATTTATATATGTTTATATATATACTGTATATGTGATCACTGGGGGCATTGCAGCACTTTAAACCCCAGACACAACTGCATAGACACAAATTTCGAGTTTACATTAAAGGTTAATTTACAAAAATTCCTTACAAAAAGGCATTGAAGGTGACATAAACACAAATATTCTTCTCCTTCTCTCTTTTCACTCTCCTTCCACTCCCCCAGGTGGGCTTTATTAATCTTCCACCTCACCTGAATGAGGCAGAGTGGCTCCTTTTATATGAGACCTGGCAGTACTTCTGGTGCCAGGACATAGCCCGTAGGAAGCCCTTCAGTGTCACATGGAAGCCCCAGCAGCACATTCTGGCATCACCCACGGAACCCAACAAGGCTTCCCCATGGGGCTACAGGTGTCCATAGAAGTAGCATCACCCAAGGATTCTGCCTCCTAGTGTGTCGGGGGAGCATGTGGCTCTGACAGGTTGTCTCACCCTGTCCTTCCATCCCACTGACCTATTGGCCAGATATTGTTCCTTGGTCCATCCCTGTTGGGCTGTCAATGTTCCCACTTCCACACTGGCATCTATATATATATATATATATAGTGAAAAGATAGGACAGACACAGGAAGAGGATTACTTGAATTAGGCTGCCAGAGTTGGTTCCATAGAACAAGTCTCAACAGACTTCTGTCCGACAATAGAACAAACATAACAGGCAAAGATGGCGCTTTTAAAGCCGGGCAGGGGAAGTAATGTCATCGGGATAAGAACCAGAAATGACGTCGGTAGGCTTGGAACCAGAAGTGACGTCCTCCAGTCCAGGGGAAATTTCCTGTAATTGGTCTGTTGATGAAAAAGAAGGAGGATTAGTGCACCCTGCCACCTCCTGGTCTGGCATGGAGTTATCCCTTTGTAAGACCCTCAACTGCCTCCCATGTGCACATGTGTAACAATATATAAAATATGTATTAATTGTGGCTGGTGTCCTGGCCAATTGGTTGTCCTTGATGGCTCAGGACGACAGCTCCTCTGCTCCGTATTCCAACCACGTAATGCTGGTTGCTGCGTGCTGATGTTCTCTTAGCTGCGAGCTGGTTCTCCGTGAAACAGCTAACCACCTAAACAGTATTTCAATGGGCAGTGAACACACTCTTACCATGTAGCATGCTTCTCACATGATGCTTAGGACATTTAAAAGACTGAGCCCCAGCCTGCTCAATTGCTCACTCTTCTGCCCTCTCTTCCCCAGACCATTTCTGCCCCAGCTGCCGCTTCCCAAGACACTGAACCTGCTCGACTTAAGCTGAAGAGTGGAGTCAGAGTGCAACGTTTGCCAGTTGCTACCTGTGTGCTTATATGATAAAGGCCTATTGAATAAAGTCTTGCATCTATTCCTGCCTGTTCAGCAATAACGTTAATCTTTCTTGAAAACCCTGTGTCCTGTGCAACTCTACGACCTAAGCCTGACAATATATAGTCACACGCATGCGCATTAGGGACAGCTTAAAGGCCCAGGTGATGGTAATTTCCGGCTGGAGCAGAAGATGGTGCTATTTGCTAACACCTCATCTCTTCCTTCCTCTGCACACCAGAAGATGAATGGCTTTACCACACTTGACGTCACTTCCGGGGTCCATCCACCTGGACCTGCCTCTTTGTGCCGGAAGTCTTTATTACTAGAAGATCTGCCATCTTGAAACAATCACTCTTGAGACTCGTGTCTGTGAAGACGTTTCTTTTCTTTTTTGAGGCATTTATAACCCATGTTTTGTTAACAGTTATACTGGGTTCGCCTGTGGGTGCCATAAATCTTTTTGATTGTTTGTGGTTTTTCTTAAAATATATAAAAATAATTGGCAATGTGAATACTGGAAATCCATGGGTAGTGGATGTGGAGAAGTGGCCAAAATGCCTTAGTGCAATCAGATAAGTGCTGATGGGTTTTTCTTTTCTTTGTGGGTAGTGATGAGGTTTGTGATGATGACTGTGACTGACATGTTTCTTGCTTTAATCCTCTTCTCCTCTGGTTGAAATACACAGTCCTTCATAAGTTAAGCGACCCAGAACTGGCTGGCAAAGAAAGCAGGTGGTCCCACATCCAAAAAGTGGTAAGTACCATACTTAACAGATGTCAGAACTTTCCCAGTCATTGGATTCTTGTAAACAGGAAAAGGCCAACAAAGAGAGTTAATATTTTATGCACCCCAACTACAAGGCTCAAAACGTTTTGATGATCCCTTGTAGTTCAATGTTTGTTATTTTAGGATCAACGATCTTATAAGAATTTCAGTTCCAGTCAGGGTCTCATTCAGTGGCTAGCTGTGATATCGCCAGCTTAACTCCTAAGGGACCTTCAAGAAAAAAGAATTCATCATGGGGAGTACCTTTGATGTGTATTTTTTAAAATAAGATTATAAAAAGGGTGTTGGCAGGAAGAGTAAAGTGAAAATGATAACATGAAGATGACCTCCCCATTACTGGCTTTTTGATGAAAACTCATTACGGCAGTAAAAGGAGCAGTCATGATACGAGCAGACAGCACTTTGTATTTTTCATTTGTCAGTTCAGGTCTGCGGATTACTAACAGCATGTACTGACAAAATGTGCGGGGGCAAAAAGAAATAAATAACTAAATAAATAATGCTTAGCAACTGTTGAGATTTGAAAGAGAAAATCAAAGTTCCCACCATCGCAACTTAAATACTGAACAGGATTATCATTATTTTTTTTTTCTTGAAGGAATTTAAGATTTCATGATGGCGTGAGGGACATATTTTAATGCAGAGTCATGTGGGAGCCTATCACTTTACAAGAGATAGTTGGAACCAGATTACAAAAAAAGGTGTGAGGAGAAGGGCAATCTGTGTGTGTGTGTGTGTGTGTGTGTGTGTGTGTGTGCATACAGGTTGGCCCTTGCGATTCATAGGTTTACGATTTGTGGATCCACCTATTCCTGGGTTTGTCATCAATAATTTAATGGAAATTATTTTGCAACCTTTGCAACCTATTGCGGCAAATCACAGATGTCAGGGTTGCTGGGATTTGTAGTCCATTTAAGTAGCATTGCTATAGGGCCATTTATTTCACTTTTGCCATTCAAATGGAATGGATTCAGAAAGTATTTAAACCCCTTCACTTTCTGTGTAGTAGTTTTGGCAGGATTGCAGTCAGTGATGTCTTTTTGTTTCAGCATTTCACTGCACAATTGGAGCTCCATCCAGTGGTTGGCTCTTCCCCAGATTATACCACCTTTCAGGGGTGTCTCGGTCTTACAGACTTTGTACTGGAAGGGGCAGTCAGTTGCCCTCATTGGGTATCTTTTCAAAGCCGTGGGTGGATAATGAGATGATAACGTCAGCCACAGTGTCTGTGACTGTCCTTGAGTTGCCCACACTTAAACTTCATAGAACATCTGTATGGAGTCTTGAAGATGGCAGTTTACAGATGCTCCCTATCCCATCTATCAGAGATTGAGAGGATCTGCCAGAAAGAATTGGATAAACCGCCTAAATCCAGGTGTGCAAAGCTTGTGAAAACTTACTCAAGAAGATTTGAAGCTGGAATTTCTGCCGAAAAGGCCTCCACTGAATTAAAAGTCTGAATACTTTTATGAATGAGAGGTTTCAGTTTCTGATTATTTATAAACTTGGCTTTCTGGAAACATGTATTCATGTTGATGGGCAAATTTATTTTGTCCAATTTTATTAATTAAATCTACAACACAGAAAGTGAAGGGCTTTAAATACTTTCTGAATCCATTCCATTTGAAATGCAAAAGTGAAAATAGACAAAGGGAGATGAGAGTGCAATGAGCAGCACTTAAAGATCAGGGTGCTGTTGGAGAGCAGCTGGGGAACCAGAAAATGTTTTTGGTTGTGGGTTACCCCTTATGAAAAAATCTCTAAAAACCTAATTGTACTGAGTTTCACATTTGACAACTGAGAAATGGTACGCAAAAGCCATTTTAGGGGCAATTTTGTAAAACTTTTGGTGTTTTGCTCATCACTGGAACATCAGAACATTAGAGCAATCTAGAAGAGAACAGGCCATTCAGCCCAACAAAACTCGCCAGTCCTATCCACTTACTTCATCCAAAATAATATCAAGTAGGGTTTTGAAAGTTCCTAGAGTCCTACTATCCACCACAATACTTAGTCACTTATTCCAGGTGTCTATGGTTCTCTTTGTAAAGAAAAACTTCCTAATGTTTGTGAGAAATTTACCCATAACAAGTTTCCAACTGTGTTCCCATCTATTTAATGAACTCATTATAAAGTAACAGTCTCGATCCACTTTACTAGTTCCCTTCATAATTTTAAACACTTCAGTCAGGTCACCTCTTAATCTTCTTTTGCTTAAACTGTAAAGGCTCAGCTATTTTAACCTTTCTTCATAATTCATCCCCTGTATCCCTGGAATGAGCCTAGTCGCTTTTCTCTGGACCTTTTTCTAGCACTGCTATGTCCTTTTTGTAGCCTGGAGACCAAAACTGCACTCAGTACTCCAAATGAGGCCTCACTGGTGCGTTATAAAGCTTGAGCAGAATCTCCTTGGACTTGTACACCACAACTCAAGGCGCTATATAACCTAACATTCTTTTTGCCTGTTTAATGGTTTTTGAACACAGTCTGGCAGTTGATACATCCATCAATCTAATAAGGTGTACTTTTGATTTTCAGACTTCCTCACTACTAGGATGTCATCCTGAGGTGGGCATTTGGACATGACAGGAGAGCAACTAAATGATGAAATAAGTTTTTATTTTTACTGATTTTTCCATTGGGTGGTGTGGACACCAGGGGTGCTCCAGCTTCCCCAACACCCAACACAAGTTGGCATGGTCACAATGTAAAAGCCCAAAGAGTCTTTTATTGTGGGAAAACTCTTCTCAACAAGCGTTTCCCACCACTACAACCACAAATACAATAAAGCACTGCACTACACACAATTCTATGTCTTCCTTTCTCAGTCTCTGTCTCTCACTGCCTCTAACACTCCTCCCCCCAAGGTTTATCCACCTTCCTCCTGATTCTGGCCCATCCTTGTAAAGCAAGCAGCTCCTTTTATCTCCACCTGGGGGTACATCCCATCTTCCACACATGTGGTCTGAAAGCACTTCCAGGTGAGATGGTAACCCCATGAAACAGGGCTCCCCAATTCCAGGAGCAACTCCTGGTGGCACTCCCGGAACCCAACATGGCTGAATTGAAGAAGTTCATGTCCCATGCTGCTCTGTGGGAATCTGGGGCATCGCCTCAACCCAGGGGAGCTACCACCTAAAACTCTGGGGCAGATAATGCCCTGTGCACATTCTTTTCCCTGGTCCTTTCATTTTGAGGGTGTCCCAGTCGGGTAAGGACACAAGAAGTCCCTTACAGTGGGCAAAAAACTTCCCACCTGTAGCCCTTCCCATAACCATAAACCTAACCGAGGAAAACACCTACACAGTAAAAATATGCAAACACCGCACATGTAGTGGCCCTGGCTTGAACTCAGGATGCTGGAACTGTGAGAAACAGTGTTAACCACACAGGTGGCACAATGGTAAAATACTGCGTCACAGTAAGGAGATCACATGTTTGGGTCCTCCCTCGCTTTGAGTAGTGAGAAAAGCTCAATATAAATGTAAAGAATTATTACTATTATTAAGCACTGACTGTAACTCCGTGACAGCTCCACTTTGTGAAGCGCTGTCAAAACAAATTCTGATGACGCCAAAATGAGATCTTTGTCTGAAACACTTGAAATGCAACCCTCACGTCCCCCCACTATATCCTTCACAAGCCTCTGCTGTCTCCTAAAATCCTGTTTATAAAAATCAACAACAAAGACGAGACAAGATAGATCCCTGAAAGAGCACTACATGCATCTTGAATGGTGCTGCTTTTTGCCTTGTAATTGCAAGAACATAATCCTTACTCCACAAACACAATTACAGGAACTTAGAGATATACAGCATTGTAACTTGATACTCTTTCTAAGCCTCACATAAAGGGACACAAGGACTACTCATGATAAGCTTTCTCCAGGAGGCAAAGCACATGTGAACATGACTCCAATGACCCCAAAACAGCTTTGCAAGGAAAAACAGTTGTCTCGCTGTTTCGCCGACAAGATAATTTCCGCATTGCTTCTCCTGAATCTGAAGTCTACGTACCGGTTAGGGTCTCTTTTTCAGCACACTGGCATTGAAGCTGAAGTGTGTGACCTCTTTTTCCTTACTTTTCAAGCTTGGGACCAACAGGTTTGTTTGCCTAACCAGAGGTCATGGTCCCACTGCCCACACATTCCAGAAAGGGTGTGTTATCCAGGACATTTGTTTGAAAAACACCCAGCGCTCTGAGGATTTCTGATCCAATGTCATTCATCACCAAAGCCTCACACAATGCTCACAGATCCTTATAGCCCCTACCACTACTATTACATAATGTTAGACGTGGTCAAAAGATTTAGTTGTCTTTCAACCAAACATTAGAGTAGTCAAGACACGTGAGCTTAATATCTCTGACCCTGGTATGCTCAGTTCTGACAGCCATGATGGTTCCATCTTCTTAGAACTACCTGCCTTCCTGGGATTTGAATGCACTGCAGTGTCTAGAAATTGCAGAGAATTTTTCCTGTGGCCTATAGGGGGTGTTACTGAGTCCCACAACATCAGACACAACTAGACCAACACAGTCATGTGTTCAAATATATTATTTGTATTCAAAAAGGTACCTTTCTATGATACAAATTCACAGTCTCCGTTGCAATTTTTGTTCCTTTCCTCCTTCACTCCTCCTTGTCTACCACTTCATGACACCAACTCTAAGATGGAAGTGAGATAGCTTCTTTTATGCTGGACCCAGAGGTACTTCCACTGCATGACAGAAGTACTTCCGGTTTAGGTGGTAGCACTAAATAGCAAGGATAGTCCTACTCTGCAGCTCCCCCAACAGGGCTATCCATCAGGACGTCTTCTTCTTCTTTCGGCTCACCACATCCATAAACCTTCTCTAGGCCTTCATCTCTTCCTCTTTCCTGACAGCTCTATCCTTAGTATCCTTCTCTCAATATACCCAGCATCTCTCCTCTGCACATGTCCAAACCAACACAATCTCACATCTGACTTTGTCTCCATCAGGACTACAGGTCCCAATATGCCCTGGGTTTGTGCAATTGGAAGGACCACTAGAGGGATGCTTCCAGCCATTGTATAGGTGAAATACATGGACCAGGGTGGCAGTCTCCCCCTGACCTTCTGGTAGTATGGTTTCCCAGACATGAAAGGTACAAACAACCAACCCAGCCCAGCATGCTCCTCCATCCAAATATTTTATTAAGTACCTTCTGACCAGGTAAAGGGAGCAGTGTTTGGTTCTCCTAGCATAATCAGAGCAATTCACTGCACTCATATTGCAAAAAAGGCACCTAGTGAGAACAGAAATGTTTTTTTGCTCTTAAGTGATTGCATTCCATTAATGCACAAGTCATCTGTGATACCAAGATGAAACTAGCTTAGTGGCCTGGTCAATCCATAATTCATTTATTTTGAGGAAAAGTGCCTTTGGAAGACGTGGTGGTGCTGTATGTGGTTGTTGGCATGTTGGTAAGGTAAGGGCTGAACTCTCAGATTTTCATATGGCCTGAGCTATTCGTTGTAACAGCAATCACGACTTTACATGTGCTAGGTGATAGTGGCTACCCGCTCAGGAGCTTGTGCTTAACACCTTTCTCGGACCCCCAGAGAAGTGCTATAATGACGCATATGACCTTGCTCTCTCAGTTGTGGAGCGCAGCCAGATACTCTTCATTACAGCTGGCGGGGTCTTGACATCTCTGGAAAGAGGCTGCTGTACCAGGCAATGAACTTCTGCAGCATCATGATTGCATATGTATGAACTTGATTAGCATGCTCCATATATGGATGATTAAGGCCTTAAGGATTAAGGGTTTGAGGTGCATTCACAACACATGCATATTTACAAGGTGATTGTGATTTAAACACAGTAAAGTGTGTAGAAATCTGTGTATGTTGTTTTTTATACATGATTTTTTTTATTTTTGTTTTGGCATGCATATATTTTCTTACTCAATTCCAAGCAAAGCTTTATGTACGAGGCCTCTGATCCAGTAAGAATTTCCTTTTGATGGTCTAGGAAATTAGTACTCATCAACACCTAGGCTTTCTTTGCAATTTCTCTGAAGGAAAGACCAACACCTTCAAGATTACAATGGCCGTCTTTCTTTTTTGGTTAATTGCCTTTATACTCACCATTATGATAGAAATATACACTGCAATTTTGTCCAAATCATGCATCAGAGGCTGTAGCAACACAGTTTGCTCCAGCACTGTTTTCATACAGACAGTGGGTTTGTAAGTAATCAGCAAAAGTTGGAACACCTGCAGGAATTGTTTGCATCAACATACAAAATGTAATTAACCTCCATTTCTACAGAAAAGCTGTAAATTGTTAACCTATTACTTGTTCATCAAAAAGGTCCTTCTGTATAATTATATTATTTTTCAGTTTTTAGTAACCTAAACATTTTTTACCCTCTGGCAGTTTACCACTTAACTTTATGCCATTTCAAATTATTCATTGGGCTTGAATTCCTTACATTTCAATAAAACTAAATATATGGAGATGTTCTGCTTCATTTTAGTTTTCCCAGTTTTTAAGAATGTTATTGATAAGATTATTTTATTCATAAACATCTGCATTCTCTGTTTTTAATTGTTCCTTAAAATCCAGATGACAAGGGAACCAGCAGTACTCCATCTAACTTGTTGCCATTTACACCTGTGTGTATTCATCTCATTTAATAAAGAAAACTGAAGAGAAAAAAGTGAAGGACTGAGAAATACTCATCCACTTTATCTCTGCATCTAATTTCCCACCTTTGGCTACCACTGATCCTAGATATTTAATCTTATCCACTCTAGTCAATAGCTCTCTCCACAGGTTAACCTCTGAATTCTGATCATCACTCATCCTCAGATATTCTGTCTTCTTCTTATTTATCTTTAGTCTCCTGTCATCCAAAGCCTGTGTCCATTCTTCCAACTTCTTATACGCTTCACCTTTTCTGGTGCTATACAACTCAATGTCATCAGCAAAAAGCCTGCACAAGGGGGATTGGTCTATTATTCTATGACTCAACACATCCATAACCTGATCAAAGAGGTAAATACTTCAAGAAGATCCCTGGTGCAGACCTTCTCTAACTGCGATCTTGTCTGTTACCCCAGCACTGCTTGAGGGAGTCCTCACACTCTCAAAAACCTCACATACTTTTCTGGTACTCCTTTCTATCTCATGCACCTCCAGACCTCTTGACGTGACCTTCTATCATAAGCTTTCTCCAAATCAATGAGTACCAAATACAAACCTTTCTGTTTTTCTCGATGCTTCTCTACCTAAATGCAAAGACTACATCAGTTACTCCTCTCCTTGGCATAAAACCAAACTGTTCTTTCCCCTATGGGGGTCTATTTCCCTAAGCCTTTTCTTTATAACTCTTTTCCAAATTTTCATTGTGTGTGACATCAGCTTTATCCCGCTATAGTTTCAACAACCTTGAATATCACCCTTCACCTTTACAGATTAGTACAATCACACTGGTCCTCTACTTCTCTGGTATTTTCTCCTGTTCATAGATCTTCTACAGTAGTTCCCACAGCATGTCTACTCCCTCTTCCCCTAAACCCTTCATACTTCCACTGTTATTTCACATAGTCCTGTTGCCGCTCCTTTCTTCATTCTGTTCAGCGCCTCTTTTACTTCCTCCCTCCTGTATGCAGCAGGGGGTACTCATTCCCTGGGATTGCATCCTTTCTTGATGCAGAACAGACTAAAGCCGTTTCACACCCGTTTTGTAACCATGGCGGAAATTATCAGATGAGAGAAATGTGGTACAAAAAGAGATAAATGTATTGAACTCACTTTAAAATGTAATTTCCTCCCCAAAGAATACAATGCATAATTTATTTATACAGTACATACATATCCAAGCTGGGGAAAACCCAATGAAACGACAAGCCAGTCTTCAGTGGAGGATGATGACAGCTATTGGTCCAGCAAGGCGGGGAGCAGCGTTGGTCAGCTTCTGGCTTCTTGATGGATACTCTTCATTATAAACACTCACATTAGACATTGTGGCTGATAGAGAGAGCTATAATCCATCACACAGACGCAGGAGGCACAAGTCCAAGCACACATGAGGTTCATTTACAAATTTACAGAGTCCCAACAAACACAAACAAACTCTTTACTTTTCTTTCTTTACTTCTTCCTTCCTTCTTTCTCTTTCTTTCTTTTCTTCTCTTTCTCCTCCACTCTCCCTGGCAAGCTTCCTCCTCCTCCTCCCGACTCTGGCTCCCTGAGTAGTGTCTGCTGGCCCCTTATATAAGGCACCCGGAAGTGCTCCAGGTGCTTGGTGATGAACTTCTGGCAGCACTTCCAGGTGTGGCAGAAGTGCTGTGCTTCAGCACCCCCTGGAGTGCCCACGGACCCCAACAGGGCTGTATCAAACTCCAAATCCCATGGAGCCCTGTGGGAGTCTGAGGCACCACTGTCATCCAGGGTGGCTGCCACCTTGCATTCCGGCCACATCTCCTCCCCTGCTCCTTCTTGCATGGAGACGTCCCTGCTGGGCAAGGGCCCCAGCCGTCCACGACAACATATATAAACAAAAGAACTGTGCGTGTGTGTAGTAAAGCGCAAAATGTTATCTATAATTTTATTTTTTTGTTATGAACTTCCCTAAAAGAGTTGATCCCTGTAAATAGTTAATAGTATACCAACAATATAATCTGTTGTAGCACAAGCGTTAATTAGCGTCACACCTCACAACCTGCATGCACCACGTTTTTGGCTCTAACGCCAGAAGCGCGGTGGACGCTGTAGGGGTAGGTTGTGGTTTCAGTTTCTTTCCTGATTTCTTTTTTTTTTTTTCATTTATTTTGTGTTAATAATTTATAATCGATTTCATTTATTATTTAATAGGCAGAGGAAAGAAGACGTGTATGTGACGCTCTGTCTATTTCTTTCCTTTTGTTTTGCAAAGGTATGCTATATATATATTTTCTTTTATTTTCATTTGTTAAGAATAAATAATTATAAAATTAGGATTTTTTTGTATAAAGCTATGTGTATTGTAAATAGTTATCTTTGGAAAATTTGAGTAATTTTTTTGTAAATAGTTTTATATGTAATGTGTTTGTATAAATAATAACGTGAGAAGCGCGGTGGACGCTGTAGGGGCAGAGGGAAGAAGACGTGTATGTGACGCTCTGTCTATTTCTTTCCTTTTGTTTTGCAAAGATTTTCTGGAAGAGGAAAATAAAACCTTGTGTTTTAACCCAACGTGCCTACGTGACAATAATTTACACAACGCAGGCAAAAACGGATTGCAGTCGGTTACATGTGCATGACACAGCCTGCTCTGCTCACACTCACCCACAGCCACTAGATGGCACATGCATGCACTTTCAAAATTTTTCAGTCCTTGCATGCACCTCACTTCTCACTACGAAAGATGTGTGGGGAGCAAATGCCACTGCGCAACAGCGATGTTGTGCCAATGACACAGATGAAGATACACAACATCAAAACGAAGCAAGTACCGTGGCTCAGCAACAGAGGGCAAGGCTTGAAGTTTTCACTAAAAACATTATCTATCTGGAGGTGTTTTCTTGATTAACAGGACTCATATGTCAGCAATATGGCTAAGATATGGTATCGCCAGTGTCTTCTTATTAAAACCTGTGGGGCAGCAAGCACTGGTGGGTCCATGTCCTCTGCACTGGGTAATTCTTAAGAGCTAACTGACACCTCTCCGAGTTCATGAATATAGTAAAACTGCTAAGTAGTCCCGAAGACTACACGCAGCTAGTATTTACATATTTGCTGAGTATAGGCAACTTCCAACAGAGCCATCCATGCTATTCTTGGACTAGGCCCAAATAACACCTTCCCCTGTTCTTATGGCTTCTACAGACAGTAACCGTTGGTCACTCTGGCCATATATTTTTTCAGAAAATGTCAGCATTTTAAAATAGCCTGCCTGGATTGTCTTTCACATGTTTCTGTCCATCTTCCTGGCCAGTTTCACCCGGTCAGTTGGTGTGTGAGTTCAACAAAGTAATTATCTTTTATAAAATAACTACGACTGATCAAGTTAATGTGTTATTATCACATTGACGCTTTAATTAATTAATGCCAAAAATTATTTTGTTACGCGTTAACGCAGTTTTTGTTATTATTGTTATTTTGAAAGCCTCAGTCTCGCCAGCGGTCAATTGAGATTAGTGATTTTCTTGTTACAGTGCTTTTCGATACGCTTTTGCTAGAAGGAAAGTTAGCTTTGTTGATTTGACTTCGATTCCTTGGTCGTGTATGAGTAGCGAAGAGTAAACAGCTTCTAAATGGCATGTGGAGAAATACCAAAGTGAATGCTCAAAGCAAAATAATCCGTGGATGACTTTTTTCGTATCATCGCTGAAACGGACTCTGATTTGTCAGACTCTGATTTTGTTGCAAGTGATCTGGAGATGTAGATCGAAAATGAAAGTGAGGTACAGGCATCAGTTGATTGGTCCCCAGCTGATCGTGATGCTGAACACATTCGTGTAGCTGATGCTCCTATGGCAACGTTCCCCTGTGAGGAAAGACACGATGACAGGAGATACAAACCATATTGCGTCTCACTGTAACTGCCACCCCCATGCACCTCTCTCACAAAGACAGCCAGGCAGCCAGCCCACCGTGCACTGAAAACAGGGGTCGACAGCAGGCACAACAGGCAGCAACAGACATTTTATGTTGATTTATGTGTGAGACCATTGATTTGTGCGCTTTTCAGAAAGCTGAGTTTTTTGGAAAAAATATTAGCCCTCAAAGAGTTGCTACTCAACATGGACTGTTTATGCTGCTCCGTGATAAAAGAAAATAGTTCTGCTGGTATCTGTTCAGATAAAAAAAACAGATTTAGAAATGTTAACTTGCTGTTGCTTAGGAGGTGTCTGTTATAATGTTGTGATCGTGGCTCTGGACTCTGAGGGTAACTTATTTTTCTATAACAAACTAGATAAAACGTAAATGCGCTGGCAGCGGCAAATTGCTTTGGTTTTATATTTGATTTGATTACATTCATGTTTAAGTTGAGATTTACAAGAAATATTTTAACTGCTGCTATGTAAAGGGAATACTGTTGTTAAAAAGCGCCTTATTTGTTTAAACTGTTTGCAAACCAAATGCATGCAATAAACTACTTTTGAGTTCATTATTGAATTTTGCACATAACAATGTGATTGTTGGGATTGTCTACGATTAATCGCAATTAAAAATTTTAATCGCTGCCCAGCTCTACAAATAACATGTTCATAATAAACCTCACAGATGCCACTTATGGGTGGCACAGTGGGTAGCGCTGCTGCCTCACAGTTAGGAGACCCGGGTTCACTTCCCAGGTCCTCCCTGTGTGGAGTTTGCATGTTCTCCCTGTGTTTGCGCGGGTTTCCTCCCACAGTCCAAAGACATGCAGGTTAGGTGCATCGGCGATCCTAAATTGTCCCTAGTGTGTGTGCTTGTGCCCAGCGGTGGGCTGGCGCCCTGCCCAGGGTTTGTTTCCTGTGTTGGCTGGGTTTGGCTCCAGCAGACCCCCATGATCCTTTAGTTAGAGTATGGCAGATTGGATGAATGGATGTCACTTAAAACCTTTGCCTACACCCCCTTATTCTTGGTAGCAGCCATTCATTTGAAACTCCATCCCCAAATGCTACCCTTGGATTTTCTTCATTGCACATCTTTACAAAGCACCTCTTCCATCTATTCTTGTTCCTATTATGCTCACTCAAGACCACACCTTGCTTGTCTTTCATCTGCTTTACCTGACTAAAATCTTTCCTAGCATTGTTCCTAGCCTTCTTAATTCTCTAAACCATTCTCTCTCCCTCTTTATCATTCAATTTTTGGATTTGAATAAATGGATACACGCCTAAGAATAAAAAGCAGTTCCACCCATTTTTTTTTTATTTGCTTTTTCCAGTTTAGGAAAGTCTTGGGTACAAGACAACAGGACAAGGAAATGAGTTAAATGACATGATAGTTACAGTTAAATGACATGATAGTTACAGTATTATTGTCATTGTGCTTATATCATAATTTGTACTGTTTGATTTATTTGGTGTTTATTTGGTATTTATGTTTTTGCCGGAGATGATCTACAATAGGATTCATTAGACTTGATGCCATTTTAGAAGAATTAAGAATTAAGAGCATAGGACTGGCGAGCTTTGCTGGGCTGAATGGCCGTCCTCATCTCGAATGTTCTAACGTTCTAATTGCGACTGCTTGCAGGCAGGCTTAGGGACCTGTTCAAGGACACACAGCGAGTCGGGCTATGGCTTGAACTGGCATCCTTATTTTTCAAAGTCGAGAGCCCCAGGCACTACAAGACATTGACTACCAAAGTGTATGTTTGAAATGCAAAGGCACTGTTCATGCAAAACAGAAACTTGTTGTCAGCCGCACTTGCTTTTCCGTTGAGAGTTAAACAGCACCCTTCGTCTAAACACTGGGGCCCTTTCTTTAGCACCTGTAATTTTCTGCAGGTGTGCCTCATTCATGCCTAGGATTTATAATGATGTCCCCAGAGGTAGTGGAACAGAGACAAAGGTGTTCCTGATGTGCGCCTGTGTGCATCAATAAAAGAACAAAACTACAAGCAGTCATTATTTGTTCGTATGCAAATAGACAGTTTCCTGTTGTGACAGTTGCTCTTTAAACGTAACTGGATCTGTTTTCAGGTATGGGTGACATGTAGCAATGGCTTAAATGGAGTGAGGGAAAGAAATCTGCTTTCTGAAAGCTGTTTTAGTTGTTCATTGCTAGCCGTAACATGTGTGTGTCTGAAATGTGACTTTGATTACCTTGGACGACTCAGCACCTGCCCTTAAAAAAATGATGGACTCAGCAGGGATGACTCAGGCCTTGACTTATATTTACAATCTATTTCCTACATTCTCAACACATTTGTCATGCTGTTTTAAGCATTTTCTTTGCTTTCTGAGCATTTTAGTTTGCTCCCAGCAATCTTGGATTTATGTCAAGAACTCATCTAATCACATGACAACAGTTGCTAGTGATAGTTTGTTTATGTGGTTCAGAAGTTTGAGCTACCATTTTATATTTTAATAGGAGAATTTTTATGGGCAACTACTTCAACTTTTTTTTTACTTTTAATAAACAAGAAGGAAAATGACCCATAGAACACAATTTAATTTGTTACAAAATGAAGAGAGCCTCAAGGCTCCAGAATCCCTGCTCACTCTTTGTCTGTATAGAGTCTGAATGTGCTCCTGGTGTCCATCTAGATTTATTCTGGGTGATCACCTTATTCGTGGGGTCCAGCGGCTGTGGGGCATCTGTTGGTGAAGAAAGATTCACGGATCTTGACTTTGCTGACAATGCTGTGATCTTCACGGAGTCAATGGAGGCTCTGATCGGGACGCTCGAGAGACTGAGTGAGGAGTCTGAGTGTCTGGGCTTGCGAGTGTCCTGATAAAAACTAAGATCCAGGCCTTTAATGACCTCTTAGGCACAGCCATCAGCAGTGTGTCTGTCTGTGGAGAGAGTGTCGACCTCATTGAGAGGTTTACTTACCTTGGCAGTGACATTTATGTCTCTGGTGACTCTTCCTATGAAGTCAGTAGACAGATTGGGAGAACATGGGGGTCGTGAGGTCACTGGAAAGGGGTGTGTGGCGCTCCCGATATCTGTGCAAAAGGACGAAAGTCCAAGTCTTCAGAGTACTGGTGCTTCCTTTCTTGCAATATGGTTGTGAGACATGGACGCTATCCAGTGACCTGAGACGAAGACTGGACTCCTTTGGTACTGTGTCTCTTTGGAGAATCCTTGGGTACTGTTCGTTTGACTTTGTGTTGAATGAACGGTTGCTCATGGAGTCCCAAATGAGGAACATTACCTGCATTGTGAGGGAGAGTCAGTTACGGGACTACAGCCATGTGGTGCGTTTCCCAGAGGGTGATCCAGCTCGTAAGATCCTCATTGTTGGGGACCCGAGTGACTGGACCAGGCCAAGGGGTCACTCACATAACACCTGGCTGTGGCAGATAGAGGGTCATTTCCGGAGGGTGGGACTGGACTGCGTGTCTGCCTGGTGGGTTGCCAACCTGGATCCCGAGGTGTTTCGTCATGTAGTGGGTGCGGCAACACACTGTACCAGTGGATGCTCCCCAATTTGACTTGATCACACATCCCTAAGTCTTGTGTGTGTTATAGGTAAGGCAGCAAATCTAAACTGGCCCAGTGTAAGTGAGTGTGCACCTTGTAGACTGGCATCCCATCAAGGGTGATGTGACCAGGATAGACTCGATTCTCCAACAACCCCAAACTTAAACATATAGGGGAACAGATGGATAAACAAATAATAATTAATAAGCAGCTGAGAACTCGTGGCTTTAGCAAGAAATTCTGGGGTGTCAACCAGGTCATCCCTTTCATTTCTCCAGCGACAAATGAACAAAGAAAAAAAGAACAGAAATAACGCTTGATAATGGGGGATTCAGACAAAGGCTGTAAGTTCGTGCTTCTTAGTGGAGATTGGTTTTGAGGACTGCACTAGCAAGTAATGACACCTCCTTCCATGACACCCGGATTTTTATTGTGGCTAGACCGGGAGGGTGTGGCAGTGCCCCCTCTGGTCTCAGCGGGTTATAACATACCTCAGTTGAGCCTGAGAGAGAAGTCCTGTGTGACATAACACAGCTAGTGGCTAGGGCCGCTGCTATTTTTAATAAATATATATATATATAACTTATATAGGAATATAAGTAACAAGCTGGTTAAGTTTGCAGATGATACCAAGACAGGTGGATTAGCACAGAATCTGGAATCTGTTATATCATTACAGAAAGACTTGGATAGCATACAGGCTTGGGCAGATTTGTGGCAGATGAAATTTAATGTCAGTAAATGTAAAGAATTACACATAGGAAAAATGTTAGGTTTGAATACACAATGGGAGGTCTGAAAATTGAGAGTACACCTTAAGAGAAGGATTAGGAGTCATTGTGGACTCTAAGCTATCGACTTCCAGACAGTGTTCAGAAGCCATTAAGAAGGCTAACGAAATGTCAGGTTATATAGCGCCCTGGTGTGTGGAGTACAAGTCTAAGGAGGTTCTGCTCAAGCTTTATAATGCACTGGTGAGGCATCATCTGGAGTACTGAGTGCAGATTTGGTTTGCAGGCTACAACAAGGACATAGCAGCACTAGAAAGGGTCCAGAGAAGAGCAGCTAGGCTGATTCCAGGGCTACAAAAGGATGAGTTATGAAGAAAGATTAAAAGAGCTTTAAAAGATTAAGAAGTGACATGATTGAAGTGTTTGGAATTATGAAGGGAATTAGTACAGTGGATCGAGACTGTTATTTTAAAATGAGTTCATCAAGAACACGGAGACACAGTTGGAAACTTGTTAAGGGTAAACTTCACACAAACATTAGGAAGTTTTTCTTTACACAGAAAACCACAGACACTTGGAATAAGTGACCAAGCAGTGTGGTAGACAGTAAGACTTTAGGGACTTTCAAAACTCAACTTGTTGTTTTTTAGAAGAACTAAGTGGATAGGACTGGCGAGCTTTGTTGGACTAAATGGCCTGTTCTTGTCTAGATTATTCTAATGTTCTAATACAGTACTGTACATTTAGAATTAACAATTTTATCTTGTAGAATGTATTCGCAACATTTAGCTGCATATATATTGGCACTCATGCTTCACTATGACCTATCCATCCTGTAAGTTTCAAATCAATATGGCATGTTTTTTCCCAATGTTGCAATTTTAAAGGCCAGCAGTGAAAAAGAAAGTACATGGTGGGAATGTTTGGGGTCCCATGTAGGAAAACCCTGTTTAATTGCCTTTAATTGCAAAAGTAAATGAAAACGAAAAAAGAAAGGAGTTGCAGCTCTGTTGGCAAAGGTGAGGCTGTGTTTCCCAAAGCACTGGCACCCTTAAGTTACGATGGTTTCCTTCTGATGCCTGTTTTATTCTTGGGTCTAAGGAAGGACTGAAGCTATTGTTAGGGCAGAAGGGATGAACTGAACCTTCTTTCTGGTTGTCCTTCTCCACTCTAAGGGGGGAAATGAAAATTAAGTCTAAGACTATATGCCCCTTTCCATCTACCAACTAGTGTGTCCTTAAATAGGTCTCGTTAGATTTTCACCAAGTTTGGATGGTTAGCCAAATGTGACAATTTAATTCCAATAATGGCACACACATTTTTTTTCTACACGGTTATTCCTGGAATTAAATTATTGTAGCTCTTGTATATAAAATATAACAGTGACTGATTAACTGGCACACTCATCGACATGAATGCTGTTTCCTGATTTGTTATAAATTGAAATTTGTACATCAAAGACAGTAGGTATCCATTAAGAATGGACATTTTAATTTGTCAATATTTAGTGGTAAACCACTCCCCCACAATACAAATACTAAATATCCCAAAAATCTTAAAAATGCTTTGACTGATTTGATTTTAGTACTAGGGTGTTGTACCGTGTTAGCCATTATGAATGTAGAGAAAAGCCAAGCAGAATGACACCTTTTATTGGCTAACTAAAAAGATTACAATTTGATTGAAATTTGATGACATTATAGAAAATAGAAAATTAACCAATACGTGTTTTTTTACTTGTCAAAATGTTTTTAATATCATGCTATCATGCATGCTCTTCACTTTGTCAAGACAGGAGCTTTATGCAAAACTGAATGATGTAGCCGAAGCAATTGACGGCAGCACTGACCCAATAGGGTGGACTGATAAGTGAAGAAGGTGGTGTCCCGAACAAGAAAAAAGAGAGCGTATCACGTTGGGTGTGTAAAGTGAGGTGTGAAATGAGACTCAAGGAAGAAATGTTTAAGCAAACTTCAAGTGCCGGTGCCACATGCTGTGATTATAAGCATAGTTGTTGCTTCTCTAGAAGCAAAAATGGGAGGTAAAAAGAAGTAGAGGTGGAAGTGGCGTCTCTGATCCAAAATGACAGACATCAGTATTGTGCGTCTCGGGAACTGCAGGTCTGACATTGTGGTCAGCAGCACAGGAGCGCCACAGGGGAATGTGCTTTCTCCGGTCCGTTCAGCCTATATACATCAGACTTCCAATACAACTTGGAGTCCTGCCACGTGAAAAACCAAGGAGCTGGTGATGGATTTTAGGAGACCCAGGCTCCTCCTGGACCCCATGATCATCAGAGGTGACTGTGTGCAGAGAGTGCAGACCTATAAATACCTGGGAGTGCAGCTGGATGATAAATTGGACTGGACTGCCAACACTGATGCTCTGTGCAAGAGAGGACAGAGCCGACTATACTTCCTGAGAAGGCTGGTGTCCTTTAACATCTGCAATAAGATGCTGCAGATGTTCTATCAGACGGTTGTGGCAAGCGTGGTGGTGTGCTGGGGAGGCAGCATAAAGAAGAAAGGCACCTCACGCCTGGACAAGCTGGTGAGGAAGGCAGGCTCTGTTTTAGGCACGGAGCTGGACAATTTGACATCCATGGCAGAGCGACGGGCGCTGAGCAGGCTCCCGTCAATAATGGAGAATCCACTGCATCCACTGAACAGTATCATCTCCAGACAGAGGAGCATCTTCAGCGACAGACTGCTGTCACTGTCCTGCTCCACTGACAGGCTGAGGAGATCGTTCTTCACTATGTGACTCTTCAGTTCCAACCGGGGGGTAAACGTTAACATTATACAAGATTATAGACTGTTATACCGGCCTCGCACTCTCCACCTTGCATTTTTTAAGTTGCTCTTTAATTAATATTGTTTTTATCAGTATGCTGCGCTGGAGTATGTGAATTTCTCCTTGGGGATTAATAAAGTATCTATCTATCTATCTATCTATCAGTGGCGGCTGGTGAAAATGTTTTGAGGTGGGGCTGTGGTACAGCAAACAATTTCTCAAACAATTCTTCACAAATCAAAGCAATATGATTTATTGCAATGCAGACAAAGTTAAAGAACATTATTAAATCATGTCTGATCAATTATTTCAGTATATATATATATATATATATATATATA
>JANRMT010062827.1:37791504-37823289 GCA_026402145.1 Polypterus bichir lapradei | reverse complement strand
AAAAAAAAAAACTGCATCTTTTTTTTTTTTTACTTATTTGTACAGGAATTTTGCTCTTCTCTCCTTCTGATTAACAAACTTCTCAATTACTTTCTTATTGAAGTCAGGAATGTCTCTGACAAGTTTCTTCTCAAAAGAAAGCATTGCCAGAGCATTAAGGCGGTCCTGGGTCATTGTGTTTCTTAGGAAAGTTTTGATCCTCTTCAAAGTAGAAAAGCACCTCTCGGACTCTGCTGTTGTCATAGCTTCGCGTGTACTTCTTCCCTTTTTCGCTTATCTGCTGTCTGATTAAGAGGTTAGGCTGATCTGGACCCAGCTCCTTTACCTTCAGTTTTTCTGCCAAAGTTCTCTTCTCAAACGGATATTGGAGTAGAGATTGAACAGAGTTGGGTTCGTGTCCGGAATTAACAACACCTGAGTCCACCATTGTCACGTAATGTTAATTGAAAATTGCGCCACTACAGACCATCCTTGATTTTAGCTGCTTGGGGCGACAGAAAAATCGCCCATTTCAGTTAAGATTTGAGGACGCTGATTGGCTAAATTTTATGTCACATCTTGAATATATTTATATCTTGAATCAGCATTTGACTAAATTCTACAAAGACCCGCCTCCTTTGGGCGATATCTCGATCGCCCCTCAGCTGAAATTGAGACGTGCTGACAGGCAGAGAAGTTATATGGTGATGGTGAAAACATTTATTTTTTACAGAAGATTTTCTAATATATCACATCATATAATTATACATTTAAATAATTTATATAATTATTATTTTGTGTGTGTGGTTCAGGGAGGGCGGCGCCCTAGCGCCCTCTATTGGCCAGCCGCCACTGCATAGTATCTATCTAAACCAGCGGTGTTAGTTTAAATTTAACAGGTCCTCCCTAAGCTACTCCACTGTAAAATGCAATCGCATCTAATGGACCCCCACCCCCCAGCCTCTAAACTGATTTACAATCATGTGCTTGTCTGCTTATTTTGAATGGGATGCCCCACCCTTGTGCCCTCCAAAATTCTTTACATATACATTTGCATCTGCTGACTTTAAAGGGGAACCACATACAACCAGTGAAAAACATGAAAAGAAATACTTGAGTGAGCAACATAAAAAATTTTAAATCAAAAACATTTAATAATGATGATAATATATACTGAAATTTCGCATTGCTACTACTGATTGCCTGCTTCAGTTCAACAGAATACACACTCCTGTAAAATTGTGTTCTACAATGGCCATCATCAAAATGCAGTTCAATAAGAAAAGCAGGAATTGATCTAATGCAGGGACAGCATGTTCAAGAGTAAGCAGCTCTAGTGACCTAATATTATTATTATTTGACTGAAAGCCTTAACCAATAAAAACATCATGAGTACATTGAGCTCTGAAAACTTACTGTATGTTGTGAGCACTTGTGCTTGCCTGTCCCATAGAAACAACAAAACACTTTATTTATTCACTGGATCATTTTGAGCTCTGCAGACCTGTGTTCTTATCTAAGACAACACTCCCATCCATCCATGCATTATCCAACCCGCTATATCCTAACTACAGGGTCACAGTGCTCTGCTGGAGCCAATCCCAGCCAACACAGGGCGCAAGACAGGAAACAAACCCCGGGCAGGGTGCCAGCCCACCACAGAGACAATTCTCCATCATTAAATATTTTTTCCTGAGCTTTTATATTTACACTTGTGACCTGTTGGGGCGGTTTGCAGCACACCATACCCCAGATACAACTCCACAAACATATGTCCTAGGTTAATTAAAAGGTTTATTTTATCAAATACATTACAAAAAGCTCATCAACATGGTTTGCACAATCACAATCCTCTCTTCTCTCTCTTTCTTCTCCTCCACTTGTCCCAGGCGAACTTTGACTGTCTTCCACACCCAACTCCAACTCGTCTGGATGAGACTCCTTTTATCTGAGACCCGAGAGTACTTCCATTGCCAAGAAGGGTCACGTGAATGTTCCACAAAGAAGGGATATCGGATCCCTGAAGTATGCACCAGGCAGCACCCACAGAACTCTACCAGGCTGCCCCATGGGACTACACCTCCCAGCATGCCTTTTGGGAGTCCATACTGGTAGGGATGACCAGGGATGTTGCCACCTGCTGACAGGGTGTCTCCCCTAGTTCTTCCATCCCAATGGTCTCCTTGCTAGGTATTTTTTTATGGACAATAGTGTACCCAGTTCCACACTGGCATCTTCTGTCAACTTCCTGGCTTAATCAGGAAACACCTTGCCTCTCTTCATGCTCTCCGGCCAGGTAAGGGAAGGGTCGGTCCTGCCATCCATTACACACTTTATCCATCAGTACTGCAAGATGGTGAAATGCTGAGTCCTCGAATACTCAGATTGTCGTTGTCTGTCCCTGTTATATTTTCTTTCATGGTCTGATGGTTCCATTGTGAATAAACTCTGGACTATGCTTCTCTTCTCTCCCCGCCATCTGTTGTTTGTCTGACCATTTCTCTTTTGTTCATTCCATCCTATTTCAATACTCCATTCTTTTTCAAAGGCATCACTAATCCAAAATTATAAGAGGTAAATTACAATTTATGAGACTCCATCATTTAGACCTTTTCTTGTTCTCAGACTTCTTTTGTATCTATTATGCCATCAGACAATTAAACCACTGCTCACTTTTTACCTACACTCGTCAGACTATGGTCATCACTGTATACTGTTGGTTGAACCTAACTTCATAAAAGAGCACCAAAACAGATTGAACAGATGGATGGATAGGGTATTGCATTTCATTTTCTGTGGATCCAAAGAAGCAGATATCTCTGATGAGGAGAAAGGAAAGAAAAAACCTTTTTACAAAGCACAAGATAAACAACAGTTGAAAGTGAAAAGTCCTGATAAAATGAGCAAATGAAGAAATAACACACATACAGAGAATAAAAAGCAAACAAGCCTGCAGCCTGAGCACAGCTCCCTTAAATTCTGTCCTAATATGCAGTTGAAAAAAGCGTAGAGCATTACATGGAGACAGTCGCACCTACTCTCCCTGTCGAGAGCACTGTTACACTTCATTTTCTCACGAGGGCGTGAACGATGCTTGAGGTCTATGCTATCCTTCTGTCGTACTTTTCCGTTTATGCTCATCAATGTGCACTCAAGAACCTATAACGACAAAGTGAAAGCATGTTTTCAGGAAAGATTTGCAAATTTATTAAAAATGAAAAGCTGGTGTATCATTTATATAAGTGATCAAAGCCTACATTCACTATTTTTTTGAAGCCCCTTGGGCAGCAATTACAGCTTCAAGTCTTCTTGGATAAATCTCTATAAACTCTGCACGCTTGCATTTCAGCAGTTTATCCCTTAACCCATAATGACAAACTGAACATGTTTTCAAAAAGGCAAATTCATTAAAAATCAAAAACTGAAACCTCTCATTCATAAACATATTCAGACCCTTAATTCAGTAGTTTGTAGAAGCCTATTCGGCAGCGATTCCAGCTTCAAGTGTTCTTGAGTAAGCTTTGAACACCTGGATTTTAGGCAGTTTATCCTATTCTTCCTGGCAGATCCTCTCAAGCTCTGTTAGATGGAATGAGAAGCATCTGTGAAACTGTCATCCTCAGTTCTCCCCATACTTGAGCATAGGAAAGGTGCTATATAAATAAAATGTATTATTATTATTATTAGATGTTCTATGATGTTTAAGTCTGGGCCACTCAAGGTCAAAGACGTGTCCTGAAACAACTCCAGTGTTGTCTTGACTTTGCCTCGTGTCATTGTCATGTTGAAAATTTCAACTGTTGCCCCAATTTGAAGTTGCATGTTCTCTGGAAAAGGCTTTCTTCAAGGACCTTACTATATTTGGCTATGGCCAGTCAAGGACATTCAGAGACCCATCATAAAGCCTCTCCAGTGCTTTTGGTCATTGTCAAGCCGAAAGATAAACTGTGGCCCAAGTCTGAGGTCACGTGCACTCTGGATCAGGTGTTCTTTATGAACCTCTCTGTATGTAGCTACATTCATCCTTCCCTTATTTCTGACGAGTCTCCTTGTCCGTGCCACTGAGAGCCACCCTACAGCATGGTGCTGCCGCCAAAATTAGTTTTAGGCACCTGAAGAGCAGTCATAGTGCTTGGAGTTTTGTCAAATGAGTTTAATTAATTTATATTATGGCTATCAGAATCCTTTAAATGCCATTTGGTAATCTCCAAGTGGGCTATCAGATGCCTTTCTACTCAAGAGCACTGCTGAGATGGTCATCTTTATGACCGGTTCTTCAATCTCAGCAGAAGACTTCTGAAGCTCTGTTGGTGTAACCACTGGGTTCTTGGTCACCTCCCTAACCAAAGTCATTCTTGCCTGGTTTCTCGGTTTGGTTGAATAGCCAACTCTAGGAAGAGTCCTGGTGCATCCAGACTTCTTCCATTCCACATGTATTGAAGCTCCTGGAACACTCAAAGCTTTATGAATGGTTTATCTGCCTTGACCCTATCTATTCCTTGCCACAATTTGATTGTGAAGGTCTACAGAGAGTTCTTTGGACTTCATGGCTTGGTTTTTGTTAGGTCAGGCAGTGTGACTTGTCAGACCTTTTACACACAGGTAAATGTGATGTCCAATCCATTCAGTGTGCCACAGGTGGACTCCAATGAAGTTCTAGACACAGTTCAAGGAGAAGTTAAGCAAACAGGATACACCTGATGACAACTTGGAGTGTCACAACAAAGGGTCTGAATACTAATAGAAATGAGGGATTTCAGTTTTGATTTTTATTAAATTTGCAAACCTTTCCAAAAACATGTTTTCACTGCATCATCATCAACTTGTCCCTTAATAAGAGAGGCTGGATGGTATTAAAAGCAGTAGAAAAGTAAAAAATCATGACTC
Organism: Polypterus bichir lapradei; assembly: GCA_026402145.1. NCBI lineage: Eukaryota > Metazoa > Chordata > Cladistia > Polypteriformes > Polypteridae > Polypterus > Polypterus bichir. Next base: position 37,818,423 of record JANRMT010062827.1, on the reverse strand, counting down.
TCTCCAAACTCCCAGCCCTCTCCAGGTGAGAGTAGGCTCTGTGCAACAGATAAACTACAACTTCTTCCACCCCAACATGTTGATGATATTTAAACTGTAGAGGGTCCAACCCTGCATCAACCTGTATATTAAAGTGACCAAGAACCACCCTCTCCAATGTTTTCATCAGGTGTGAAGTCAGGGCCACAGATCTATAATCATTCTTGACCTTTGCCACAGGGACAATACATGAGGTCTTCCAAAGCAATGGAGTTCTGTAGCCTCAGACTGAGATTGTATATGTGCTTCAAGACACCACACAGCTCATTAGCACAGGCCGTAAGTGTTTTTGCACTGACTCCATCAGGGCCTGCTGCTTTTCCTGTATGTAATCTGCGAAACGCAGTTCTCACCTCATCCTCTGTAATACTAAACTCTGGATTTGGGGTGGAGATGTGAGACAATGTGAGGTGGTGATTATCTGAGGGTTGTGAAGGACACAGAGAAGAGGTATTTTTTTGAAAGTTTCCTTAGATATATATTTACAAATGCCTCAGCATCAAACCTATTAAAGAAAGTGTTCAGCTCATTTGTCCTCCTCCCAATGTCAAAGATGAGACAAGAGCCATAAAAAGATTTGGGGCAGCCACCCATATAATTTTCCTGGCTGCAAAATGGAAAGTTTATAGCACAGATGTGTACTGGTTTGAATCCAAAATAGAACTGACTGGTGAGGTTGAGATGGTGGGTTTTTAAAGTGTGACAGAGGAAGTGAGGTGGTTATGCCCGGAACCAGAAGTGACGTCATCAGGCTCGTGACCGGAAGTAACGTCATGGAGCTGGAAGTAACATCATGGAGCTCTTGACCAGGTGGAATTTTCCGTAATGGGTCTGCAGTGGAAAAAGAGAAAGGATCAGTGCACCTTGCCACCCCCTGGTTTGGCGTGGAATTGCCTTCCTTCAAGCCCTTTAGCTGCCACCCATGCGCGCATATATGACACCGGTCACCATACTCATCCCATTCCAAACCTCTTTAACCTTACCATTTTCCTTCTGTAGTGCTCTTTACCCTCCTTAATTCTCTCTTTCAGGTCAGTCCTTGTCACCATCCTTAACAGCCCTCTTCTTTATGTTCAACAGGGTCTTGAAGTCACCCAGGACCCAGAGATTGTTGTTTGCAAAACAACACACAGTTGCAGATGGCACAATATTGTCTAAACCAGGGGTTGCCAACTCCGGTCCTGGAGGACCACAGTGGCTGCAGGTTTTCATTTTAACCCTTTCCTTAATGAGTGACCTGTTTTTGCTGCTAATTAACTTCTTTTGAACTCATTTTAATTGACTTGCTCTTGAAGACTCAGACCCCTTAATTGTTTCTTTTTCCTTAATTAGCATCCAAACAATAATGAGATACAAAATGAGCCAAAACAACTGGTGTCTAAAGTACAATATCTGAAAACAAAGAAAGATGAAGGTCTCAGAAATGTTGATCTGCTCAGATCCCCAAAACATTTTAACAGCACTCTGAGAAAAGAGAAAATTGGGAATTTCTGAAATGTCTGCTAATGCACCATGAGAGCAGCAACAAGCCACGGAATTAAAGAACGGGTTTAATTAATGACAAGACTCGGCACCTCATTGAGCAGCTGGTTGGAGTTTGAGGCCCTGACTCTTGACTTTGCTTGCACCTCAATGTTAAAAATCATGAAGGCCTTGAAAAGATTTGAGCAGCTTCATTGAAATCAATGTGTAAAGACAAAATCGAGCTAAACCATATAGAACACCCAGAATTTTTAATAACCGCAGATCAGTAGCAAGCATTGTCAACAGATATCCCTCTCTGAATCCTCGCCACTCTGCTGTAGAACAGGTTATCCATCTAAAGCTAAGTATGTTCAGGTCTTGTGAGTACTTGGATCTAGGAAAAACTTGGCTTGCTGCTTGAAGACGGGTTGGTGAGGCCAACAGGGGGCGCTTAACCTGTGGTCTGAATGTGGATCGCTGCAGTGATGGGGATACAGTAATCCCTCCTTGATCGCGGGGGTTGCGATGAAAATCTGCGAAGTAGAAACCATATGTTTATATGGTTATTTTTATATATTTTAAGCCCTTATAAACTCTCCCACACTGTTAACATTATTAGAGCCATCTAGACATGAAATAACACCCTTTAGTCAAAAGTTTAAACTGTGCTCCATGACAAGACAGAGATGACAGTTCTTTCTCACAATTAAAAGAATGCAAACATATCTTCTCTTCAAAGGAGCGCCGTCAGGAGCAGAGAATGTCAAAGAGAGAGAGCGCAAGAGAAAAGCAAACAATCAAAAAATCAATATGTGCTTTTAAGTATGCCGAAGCACCGTGATAAAGCGGCATTTTTTAGAGGAGCATCCGTATCCCCTAGGCAAACAGCCTATGTGCAAACAGCCCCTCTGCTCACACCCCCTCCGTCAGGCAGAGAGTGAGAGAGACAAAGAAAAGCAAACAATCAAGCACCGCGCGGGAAGTATATCGTATATCATTGAGGAATTTTAGTTAATATGTAATACATGCTCTGATTGGGTAGCTTCTCAGCCATCTGCCAATAGCGTCCGTTGTATGAAATCAACTGGGCAAACCAACTGAGGAAGCATGTAGCATAGATTAAAAGACCCATTGTCCGCAGAAATCCGCGAACCAGCGAAAAATCCGTGATATGTATTTAGATAGCACTTGCTTACAATTGCTTACATTTAAAATCCGCGATGGAGTAAAGCCGCGAAAGTCGAAGCGCGATATAGCGAGGGATCACTGTATTGTGATGTAAAAATGGCGCATCTTTCGGATGAGATGTAAAACCGAGGGCCCAACTCTCTGCAGTCATTAACGATCCCTGGGCATCTTTCGAAAACAATAAGGTGTATCCCAATGTCTAGGCTAAACTGCCCTCCATGGCCTAGTCATTCAGGCCCTCTAATCATCCCCTGTCTCTAATTGTCTCTCTTTCTCACCACTTCACTACCTTACAGCTAACGTGTGGTGAGTGTACTGGCGCAAAAATGGCTGGAGGATCCTACATATTAGTGGTTATTTAAGAGGCTCCACACTTACTGAAGCACTTTGAGTAGTGAGAATAGCGCTATACAAATGTAAAGAATTGTTATTATAATTATTACTTTAGGTTTTTCTTTGAAAATGTGAACATAAGAAAATTCTTTTGTGATAAATGAAGATGTATATGGTGTAAGAGAAAGGACACGATAATGATAAAGAGTTGGGGTACCAACCAAATCATTCCGTATAATTTTTTTGTAAAATAAAAAAAAAACTAAACAAAAAACATGCAATTATTGTGCAGCGCGAGTTCAGAATTTGGTTTTCAGTCTGTCATGATCAGAGCTGAATTTTGGGGTCTTATAGCCTTTCTTATGTATGGAAGCCATTTTGCATACCATTGTTAGGGGCATGGTCTCTAGGATCGTGACCTCAAGTTCCTCAGCAGACTGGATAAAAAGCCAGCAATGTGTGAATAAATCCTTCAAAACCTTTATTGTATTCTCTTTGTGGTTTATTTTCATATCTTGACTGCATTTTGACTTCTTGCCTGAATTTTGACTGTGATTTTTGTCTCTCATCTGAGTTTCAGTCACTTCGTTTTATTTTATTTTTGTTTCTTTTGCCTTTTGCACACTTCAGGACACAGTGACGTGAGAGGTGCTATAGCCTTCAGTCATCCAGTGCCATCCAGGAAGAAGACGGCATTAGGACACAGCGCCAACCCCTGAAGTGGTGGTAGAATTATAGTCACTAGGGCCCTTTAGCTGTCTCCTATGCGTACACACGTTACATTGGGTATTGCAGCTCCTTTAGCTGACTGTAGTTTCCACTTTTTGAAAGATTTCATATTGTTAATTGACACAAGGAATGGATTGAAAATCATCAAAGGTCTCTCCGGCTCAAACCTGATTGTGCTCTCTTGAGATGACCAGGAAATAAGACATGCAAAACCAGGCAATCAAACTGCTGTAATCGTGAAAAACAAAACAATGGATGATAATCAAGGTGGAAGCAGCGGGTGTCCTGCTGGGAAAAGGACACGTGATTTATTATTGAACTAAACCAGGAAAGGCGGGTATAATTGAAACCAAAACGAATAAAAATAAACCTAGCTACCAAATACTAATGAGAGACACAAATCGATATCTGAGAAAACAGGCAAAGAGGTCAAACAAAACAAACAAAATTTACGAGAAGCACAATAACAAAACATTTCTTTACATTTTTTTAAGATGTTTGTATCTGCAGATCCGATAATGAAAGGAACCATCAGTTGACCTTTTATCCCGTTATGACCCTAAAAGCCGTACTCCTAGTAATGTGAAAAACAGCACCAATGATGGCTCTCAAAATGGCGTTGATAGAAGTTCCTAAAGAACAGCATTCAAGATGTTAGCAAATACCTAATGAATTTACGTGAAACCTAATTATGACAGTAGGGTCATTGTCAGAAAAGTGCATTTTTAAATACAAACAAAAAAGAATCAAGAGGAGCTATTTTAGGCTTTTAATTTTCAAACTCTGGTAGAAAATGGCCACCTTTATTTACATTTTAACCTTTTTTCATAATTAAGGAACTTGAACTTGAAGCCAAGCCCTCAGGAACCCGACCTGTGTCATATAAATGGTGTTGTGCCACTCGAGTGTACCCAAAAATAGAAGTCCCAAAAGGCTCCAAAAAGTGGCCACTAGAGGGGGAAATCTTATCAGAAAACCCTGGTTAGAAATACAGAAAACCACTGAGAATTTTAATGAAATCTTCTTCTTCTTCTTTCGGCTGCTCCTGTAAGGGGTTGCCACAGCGGATCATCTTTTTCCATATCTTTCTGTCCTCTGCATCTTGTTCTGTTACACCCATTACCTGCATGTCTTCTCTCAACACATCCATAAATCTTCTCTTAGGCCTTCCTCTTTTCCTCTTCCCTGGCAGCTCTATCCTTAGCATCCTTCTCCCAATATACTCATCTCTCCTCTGCACATGTCCAAACCAGTACAATCTCGCCTCTCTGACTTTGTCTCCCAACCGTCCAACCTAAGCTGACCCTCTGATGTACTCATTTCTAATCCTGTCCATCCTCATCACACCCAATGCAAATCTTAGCATCTTTAACTCTGCCACCTTCAGCTTTGTCTCCTGCTTTCTGGCCAGTGCCACCATCTCCAACCCATATAACATAGCTGGTCTCACTACTGTCCTGTAGACCTTCCCTTTCATTCTTGCCGATACCCGTCTGTCACAGATTACTCCTGAAACTCTTCTCCACCCACTCCGCCCTGCCTGCTATCTCTTTTTCACCTTTCTTCCACAATCCCCATTACTCTGTACTGTTGATCCCAAGTATTTAAACTCATCCACCTTCGCCAACTCTACTCCTTGCTTCCTCACCATTCCACTGACCTCCCTCTCATTTACACCCATGTATTCTGTCTTGTTCCTACTGACCTTCATGTCTAATCTCGTCTGTCATGAAATAAATTATAAATTTATAAATTATTTAATCCTAACAAAAATGATTTGAAATAACATGAAGCTCCATAGAGCACAAAAAGGACAAGTAGAAGTTGCCAGAACAGGCAATCCAAGGTAAGGTCAAAAAACAGAGCAGAATGTCATAAAAAACAGGAAACACAAAAGCATAGGCAGAGACACAATAAACACTTACTGACTCATTTGAGATGAATCACCAGGAACTATGGGAAACTCTTACCTTTATTATAAGGCTAAAGGTAGTCCCTGATGGTGCTGGGCAGGTGGTCCGGTCTCTTGGGAGACCAACCACAAAACACAAGGCACATAACAGAGCCTGCATAGATACAGTGAAACTAAGGAAATAGCAATTTAAAACATAAACAAAAGAATCAAAATTGAACAGAACAGACACTAAACAAGAATTTTAACGTAACAAACAGGAATGCCCAAAATAGTGGCTTCCATAGATGGGACAAAATGGTGTCATAAATGACACAAAATAATTTTAACCTCAATAATTACACTTCCGATCTCAAAATAAATGTTAAAAATGGATTCCTCATCAATCAAATCAACCAAATCAAACTTTAAAGGGCTAAAATATCCCATGTAAAAGTTCAGAAAAAATTAAATACATAACAGAATCATAGCTCCAATACTCTCACACCTTTCACTATGAGAATATTCCCTTTGTAAATACCACAGAGAAAACCCTCCAGACAAGAATAGTGTTAGAGCTATCAGATGGAAATCCTACCTGCTACACTAACATTCATCTCCCAGTGTGTACAAAAGAGTGCTAAGACTGTATATTTGCCATTGTTTCAAACATTCAACTATACCTGTGTGTTCATTTTAAACTCAAAATTAACCTGATGTGCACCTGAATGTTCCCTACAATGGACTGGCACCTCGTCCGATGATGCTTCTTTCCTTACATCTGGCTCTCAGCAACTTAAAAAAATGAATGATCATGGGGTCAGAATCTAGAGAGGTTGTTTATTTTGCTGGATTCCTTCATAAAAAGGTGTTAGGTACTAACATAACATTCTGAAACATGCTTAATCGGACCAAAAGCCTAACCTGGCAGAAGAAGATGCAAAGCAGGAAAGCAGCACTGGACAGTCCAGCAGCAGTCCATCACAGGGCCCACCCACTCTCACAAGTTGATAATTTACCTAATATATGAGAGGAAACCCTACAGCCCTCCAGACAAAATAAAAGTTTATGCAATATAAGTTGGAAATCCTACCTACTATGCTAACATTCATTGGGAAACATATAGAAGCAGCACTGAGTACTGCACCACAATATACATCATGGGATTGCTTCTGAATAAACAACACCAGGATGCAACAACTATCTGTTATTAATGATTTACTCAGGCCAGACTATTGGCCTGTGAGTAGTTTGATTAAACTAGGGGTCTCCAACACATCACTCATGAGCTACCAGTAGCTCGCAACCGATTTCCAAGTAGCTCATCAAAGGGTTAATGAATCCTGCATAAATGTGAAAACTTGATTAGTCAAATTAGGGGTGGGCGATCTTTCTAAAAAATCATATCACGATCCTTTTAACCCAAAATCACGATCCACAATCTGAATTGCAATCTATCTTTTCAATATGACATACACTTAAGAGAAACTCAAATTCATCAAGACCAATTTTAAATATCAAACAAAGTTGAATTCAATTGTTCTCTCGTTCGCTAGCTGCCGTGTTTCCCCGAAAATAAGACCTACCCCGAAAATAAGCCCTAGCATGATTTTTCAGGATGCTCGTAATATAAGCCCTACTCCAAAAATAAGCCCTAGTTGCAATCCCGCACAGGTGACTTTGGATGAGCGATAAAATCCTAACACTACCGTATGTACACAGATGAACAGGAAATAATACCGGTATTTTGACCCCCCGACAAGATGAGTGCAAAAAGAAAGAGCTAGAGTTGTGAAGGTGGTGCTGAACGCACACTAAGGAGATGCGGTCGGATCAAACGCTGTCTTACTGCTGTCGAGCTACGTGTTGATCATTTAAAAGCCTGTGCAGCGGCTGTCCTTTTGTCTCACTCGCCTTGTCTTGTGGGTCGTTAAAGTGTCTCCTTCCAAGCCTTCTAAGATTTTTTTTTTTATAATAGAGAGAAATGTAGATTTTTGTTCATGGAAAAAACAAGACATCCCCAGAAAATAAGCCCTAGCGCGTCTTTTGGAGGAAAAATTAATATAAGACCCTGTCTTATTTTTGGGGAAAACATGGTAAGCAGAGTTAAGGAACACGCAACGAAGCTGGCGAGTGACTGAGGAAGGCTGCTCCCTTCGGCCTGCTGTGTGTTTCTCGGATTCGCACAAATAAATCAGTACCACAAGCGAAATATGATACTTAGCAAAATGAGAGAAGTCACAAAATCAACCGAAATGTTCAAGCAAATTATAGAATAAAACCCGATCTAAATCCGTTAAGTAGTTTTCTCGTGAAAAGCAGACAGACATACAGACAGAGAGACATTGGATTTTATATATTATATATTAGGAAACCTTCACAATAATGTGCAGTTAAAGTCTCAACAGCATTCTCAGCATTTCTGGAGCTTAGTAGAGCCAGATAACTATAAGAATCTTCACCAAGCAGCTCTGAAAATGTCTGCTTTTTTTGGGTCTACAGACCTCTGTGAGTTAGCCTTTTCTGACATGAATATCATGAAATCAAAGACTGACAGATGAACATTTAATTGACTCCATAAGAGTGAACCTAAGTGGCCACACTCCACCAAACACCTGCCTCTCTTGTTGACTCCATGCAGTGCCAGTCATCTGACTAACTAAAAAACACTTTACACATGCAACTGGACTTGTGAATAAAGTGACACAGTGACATGTAACAAAATGACAAATGAATAAGTCATATCTGTGTATTTGGAATTGACAGCATTCATGTTTTAATTCAATAGTGTGAAATACACTAGAAAAAAATGTATAAAGACATACAAAATGCACTTGCAGGTGAACTAAATATTTTTTGTGATGATTGAATGCAAAATGTGAGTTGTGGACATCAACATTTTGTAAATGTTCAGGCAAAACAAGCTCATTCAGTTTGTTTGGGTTGAAATAAGTTATGAGAATAAATGTTAGAAAATATGAGGAGATCTCGGCCATTTTAATTTTGTAAAAGTAGCTCTCAGGGGAAAAAAGGTTGGAGGCCCCTGGATTAGACTATTCAAAATGGCAAGTACTGTGGGTGTAATTAGGGGACATAAATAAAGTGACAGTCCCCTGTGATTTTTCCTTTTGTCTTAAACTTTAAAGGATATCTAATAATCTTCTTTAAACTTTGTAGTTAATAGTTTTAAGATTGTGTTATGTAAAGAAAGCAGAGGTTTTAAAGTAATTATGGAGCAATAGAATGGGTGAGTAAATATTTCATGACCCAGTAAACTAATAATAAAAGCCATCCATCCACCCCACTGAATCCGAACACAGGAGCCAATCCCAGCCAACACAGGGCAGGAACCAATCCTGGGCAGGGCGCCAACCCACCAAGCACACACTTGGGCCAATTTAGAAACACCAATCCACCTAACCTACGTGTCTTTGGACTGTGGGAGGAAACCTCCACAGACACAGGGAGAACATGCACACTCCACACAGGGAGGACCTGGGAAGCGAACCCGGGTCGCCTAACCACGAGGCAGCAGCACTACCACTGCGCCACCATGCCACCCTTAATACAAGCCAGTTGTGAGATATTAACATTATGCAAATCTTCCTCTGCAGTCCTCACACTGGCTTTTTTAATTCTGGGCTAAATTTACCTTTTTCATTTGTCCATTTAAAGAACTTGTTGAGGGGAAGGGGATTTATTTATTTGATGCCTGTAGTGGATTGTCTTTTTGTAAAAGCTATACTCTATTGGCTAATGAGCTTTTGTAGAGATGATGCTTTAAACAAAATAAGATTCCCTGGAGAAACACACAGACAGAGGAAGAGGGAAAGATGCAGACATGCTTATAAAAACGGTTGGCTGTGCACTTAACCTCTGCCTAAATGCATTCTTGGGCTCCATTAGAAGAGAAGAACTTCAACTGGCGAGCAGTTGCACAAACTTTTCGTCCAGTACGTTTCGTCTAGTTTTGTCCACATATCATGCTGGTTTTAAATTAATTTGACTATTGTTATTGAGTCAAGAATAACAATCAAAGTTAGTGATGTCACCTTTTCAACCCTACTGCCTACGTCTTTGTAATTTAGGGACAAAATGGAGGTGCTGCTGCTAAAATTATATATATTTACAACTCTGGCTGCACATGTGATGCCATTATTTTTTGATAAATCAGACTGTTCTTGTACAGACTAAAGTACTGTATTTAAAGTAGTATTTGGGTTCTATTCTATCACTTTTAAGCTATTCCAATACTTTAAAGATGTGTCCAATATTAACATGTGCTTGATATAATGGTGAATGAATGCTGACAAGCTACACTTATTCTTTTAAACAATACTAGCTGAGTTACCCAGCATTGCCCAAGCAAGAAAGTGGAAAAGTGAAAAGGTAAAAAGTCATTTTTGATCAGGTTATTTCCAAACTTCCATGATGCATTTAGTGAATAACTAGCATTGCAAGAACATCTTTAATAGAGTATAGTTGGATTTCCCTTTGGGTGTAAAGAACCATAAATTACCTTCCTTACACAAGTGTTTTTAAACCTTTATGGTCCCACAACCCAGTTTTGCTGTTTAAATTAATTGATGACCCACTAGCAGCAATTGCAAACTACCCCCCTGGTGAAACAGGCATAATTGGATGTGTCCCCCTTGGTGAAATAAACTCACTTAGAAACAGGCAAACACAATGCGCAGTGCTGTCAATTGCTTAGGTGACCCACTGTGACCTACTCGCAAACGAACAATGGCAACCCATAATCCATCACATCGACCTGGGTCATGACCCAGTGGTTGATAAACAACATAGGTGACCAACCCACTTGTAAACCAACAACAGTAACCCTCAACCTAACTGTGGCACAGTCCAGTGGTTGGGAAACACTGCCTTACACTGACCTCTTTATATATATTGTGACCATTGCTGCAGGGGGGTGAGGTGGCCCTTCAGAAACCCCCTCTTAAACAGTTTTACAATGGGAAACAAACACACTCTTATACAGTAGCTCCTGTTTGCGGGATCAGCTGCAGGCTTGCTGGCTACGAATATTTAAAAGACTGAGTCGTGGCCATCCTGAGGTCTCATTCTCCAGTCTCTCTTCCCCCAGACTCCCTCTGCTCCGGCCACTGCTACCGAGCCACTGTACCCCCTCGATGAAGAGGACTTTGTGTTCTTTTGTGCAGGACTCGGGGCTAATGAGTCAAGTTTGACAGCTGTACCTTGTGAGGCCGGATCGCCTCTGAAGGAGACTTGTGTTTGTATCTGCCAGACCAGCAATATGGTTTCTAGTGCTTGGAAAACCTGCTGTACTCTCCTGTGCAGCTTTGTGACCCAAGCTTGACAATATACATGTATTGTCATGCATGTGCATGTGGGGGACGGTTTACAGGCTTCAGTATAAATGTTTCTCCTCTGAATCAGTGGTAGGTGCTGTCATCTGATGGTTATTTCACTTTTATCTCTATGCAGACCAGCAGAAAAACTCAATACAATTTACACATCACCAGGTGTCACTGCCCAATGAAGTAATTTTCGGTTCTGGTCACAAGATCCCTCCTCTTCCTGTTTTTCAGCTATATACAGTAGACCCTTGACATACGACCGGCCTGACATGCGAACAAATTGAGTTACGACCAAAATTTTTGTTTTGATTTACAACCAACAACTTGCGTTACAACCCGGATGCGGTCACGCGTATCCGCTCGCGCGATTGTAAACAAACAGCCGAGAGCATTTGTAAGCGGCAGTCGGAGTCGAAATACGTGTATTTGTGAACGTATTTTTTCTCAGTGCAGTGATTTATATCATTTATTTGGATAATTACTATTAAAATGGCCCCAAAGAAGCTAAGTAAGGAAGAGAAGACAACGAAGGTAAAGAAAGCGATCTCGATCGAAACAAAGAAGGAAATTGTGCGTAAATATGAGAGTGGCATTCGTGTGACTGATCTCGCTAGCATGTACAGCATGTCGAAATCCACCATCTCTAGAACTTTACAACTAAAAGATTTGTATAAGGAAGCTAGTGTTGCTAAAGGTGTTACTCAAATTAGTAAGTCGGAATCAACAGTATTAGACGAGGTAGAAAAGCTATTATTAGTGTGGATAAACGAAAGGCAGATGGCAGGCGATAGCCTATCTGAGTCAATCATTTGTGAAAAAGCTAGGGCTATAAATGCAGATCTGTTAAAGGATAAGCCATCAACAAGTGATAGTGGTGAAACATTTCGTGCCAGTAAGGGGTGGTTTCACAATTTTAAAGCGAGAACTGGGATTCATAGCGTAGTTAGGCATGGTGAAGCAGCCAGTGCTGATAAAAGGGCTGCCGAAAATTACATACGCCACTTTGAAATGATAACAAAGAGAAATGGCTTTTGCTCTCATCAAGTTTTTAACTGTGATGAAACTGGGCTTTTCTGGAAGAAAATGCCCAGGAGAACATACATTACCCAGGAAGAGCAGAAAATGTCTGGCCACAAGCCTATGAAGGATAGGCTAACCTTATTGTTATGTGCCAATGTGAGTGGTGACCTAAAGATAAAGCCTCTTGGTTTATCACTCTGAGACCCCAAGAGTCGTCAGAAAGCATACAGTCATGTATGTATGTATGTATGTAGGCTAGGGGTCATGTGGAGATCTAATGCAAAAGTCTGGGTAACAAGAGTGCTTTTTCTTGCTTGGATCAGGGAGGTTTTCTGTCCTACTGTTAAGAAATATCTCGAGGACAAAGGCTTACCACTCATGGCTCTCCTAATCATGGACAATGCTCCTGCTCACCCAAGAGACTTGGAAGAAGATTTGGCTGAAGAATTCCCATGGCTTACAGTAGATTTCCTCCCACCTAATACAACTCCTCTATTGCAGCCTATGGACCAGCAGGTTATAGCTAACTTTAAGAAGCTATACACCAAGGAACTGTTCCAGAAGTGCTTCCAGATGGTCTCAGATACAGATTTGACTCTTACAGAGTTCTGGAAGAAACATTACAACATCCTTTCCTGTGTGGGGTTAATAGAGAAATCCTGGGCCAATGTCTCTCTAAGGATCTGCCTGAAAGAAAGTGTGGCCTAAAATTATAGAGGAGAGAGACTTTGAAGGCTTTGTAGAGGAGCCTGAGCCTGCAACTGACCCTGTGGTTGATGACATTGTCACTATAGCTGAGTCCATAGGCTTGCAGGTTGACAGCGGTGATGTTGAGGAACTGGTGGAGAAACACTCAGAGGAATTGTCTACAGAGGAACTTCAGCAACTTCTGGCTGAGCAACAGAGAATGGCAGCTGAGGAGATTTCTGAAGAGGAGGGAGAGGATCAACAATCAGTGCAGCAAATGTCCTCTTCTGAAATAAAGGACATCCTGAAAAAATGGACAGAGCTACAAACATTTGTAGAGAAGACCCACCCAGACAGAGAAAAAGCTAATCGTTGCATTAACTTGCTTAATGACAATGTCATGTCATACTACAGAACTGTGTTGAAGAAAAGACAGAAACAGACAACCTTAGACCAGTTTTTATTTCCGAAAAGGTTGAGACCTAGTGAGCCAGAAGCAGGTCCTAGTGGGCTACAGCCTCTCCCAAGGAGAGAAAGGACACCAGGGAGCCAGAGTCCTGATGTTCTTATGGAAGGGGACTCTCCTTCCAAACAATAACCACCTTCCATTTCATTCTCCTCCTCCTCCGTTCCTGCAAGCCAAAGATGTCAACTTAAATGGTGAGTGCAGTATGAAATTGTTGTTTCTGGTAGTCTAGGCACTTTTTATAACTGTTTGATTAGTACATTAGAAAAATTATTGGTGTTTTTGGTAAATTATGCACATTATACAACCCTTTTTTATTATGAAAAGTTTAAGTAAGTGTTGCAGTGGGAGGTTCGGAACGCATTATGGGTATTTACATTATTTCTTATGGGAAAATTAGTCTTGACTTACAACCAACTTGAGTTACAACCAACCCTCATGAACCAATTGTGTTTGTAAGTCAAGGGTCCACTGTATATCCATCATATCTTACTGATGGTCAGTTCTGCTTTAGACTCCTGTCTGTAAAGACCATTTTCTTAACCCTACCAGCTTTTCAAATATATGGGAACAGTATCTCCAAACCTTTATGTTTGTGTTTACCTCTCATTTAAATATAAATGGAAGCAAAGATCTGTGATACGGTTTGTTTATTTTTAGCTAGTAGTCCACAAAGGGAGTAAATCAATCAAGTACCTTAAAATATATATATTGTGACAGATGGCAGAGGACCTTGCCCCACCGGGAGGCCTGGAGAAGCAGGGGACAAGGAGAGGGGCAATTCCTACCTCGGGACGCAAGAGGGCAGCCCTCCGGGATTACATGGGAACCATGGAGCTGGGAAGCTCAACCTTGTGGGGACCAGTGGCCACCGCCAGGGGGCACCTGGATGGTTTAGAAGCCATGGTATGCAGGACTTCCACCACACCAGGAAGTGCTCCCGGACCAGGAAGCAGGTATATCTGGAGTACTTCCGGGTGGCCATGCAGCACTTTTGCCACACCAGGAAGTGCTGCAGGAAGTTTCGTCAGGGAGCACCTGGAGCAGATCCGGGTGCATTATAAAAGGGGCAGCCTCACTCCATTTAGGGAGCCGGAGTCGGGAGGCAGAGGACGGAGCTTGAGAGTGTAGGAGTGGGGGTGGTAAAGAAGAAGAGAAAGGAAGAAGAAACAAAGAAAGTAAAGGAAACTAAAAGGACTGAGTTATTGTTGTGACTGTTTTGGGCACTGTGTTGTGTGCAAGAAACAACTGTAAAATAAATAGAGTGTGCATTTGAACATTGTGTGTCCTTGGTGTCTGCCAGTAGCCAGGCTTCTTTCACAATATATATTGTCAGAGTTTTTAAATCTTTTGAGACCCTCCCTAACTGGACGGCATGTGGAAATGGGATGACATGCCTAAACACGATAGATGCATCTGTCGAAGGCTGCCTGTCCTTCGCTGAAGCCTCGTAGGTTTGCAGTGTCAAAGAGGCAACTGCAAGCTCACTGCCTCTGGGCACTATGTCTCTGTCACCTAATGGGTGATTCAGAGAACATTATAACTTGGCCACTGACCTGGCCGTTTGCTGTGTCTGTGTGTAAGGTGCAGGGCAGCGACTCACATGTCACATAGTACCAGAAGTGGGGTCTTGCACCAATGGAACCCCAAGAGGTATATAACATACCAATACCAGCAGAACAAGATCAGGCTCCTGTGGGCACTCCTGATTTTGCGTGCCCCAGGGATGTGCTGGTGAAGATGGCTCCCTAGACGACATTAAAGAGCTCTGTGATTGCTGTTTAGCAGTCAGGAGACGTGTCAGGGATCCATCAGCCTGGGTGCTTATTTGTCAGCAACTCTTGCAGAGCCAAGGGACAGTGGGCATATGAGTTGCCTTTGACCCTGGGTCAAGAGTGAGGCAGAGAGAAGACCCCCTGTATGACAGGGCAAAGGGACGAAGCAGCTGTGAAGTGTGTCCAAAGTGCTCACTAACTGCTGTGTCTGCAAACGTCAAACTCCAAGTTGCCTTTTTTGCTGTCCCCCCGTCCAGCCCCTTTGGACAGTTTAGCATATCTAAGGAATTTAATGTTTTTTGGTTGGTAAAATCGTGGTGTGCCCTGGGATTTTTTGAGTTACATAAAGTGTGCCACCACAGAAAAACAGTTGGAAAACACTGCTGTACTTACATATTTGCTCCTGGCATGCAAAAAAAAAAAAATCATTGTAGTTGCTGTCTCGCTTAAAAACTGACTGTGCATTACTTGGATGGTTGCGTTGTGTTCTTTGCTTATATTACCAAAGATACTGAAAACAAGAACATGGGTACCAATAATCATTACACTTCTGTTTTGTAGAATTTTGTCTTTATACTAGGGCAGTCAGCACTGTAAGCTAGATGGCAGACTGGCTAGTTAAATACAGAGGTACTAGAGATTTACAGTATTTTGGCTTTAGTTCCATAGAAAGATAACTTATTTCAGAGTCACAGCTTCAGGACACCGGAAATGCTCCCAGGTGTAATATAAAACAAGCAGACCCGATTCAGTCTGGAAGCCAGAGGAGGACAATAAAGCTTGCTGTGAGGAGCAGAGGAGTATTATTAGATATCAAAGTATTACTTAGATGCAGAGTTGTAGTGTGGTTGTGCTGTGGGAAACTCTTTCCTGTAAGAGTGTCACACCAAATACAACCCTGGGTTCAGTGCAACTTATGTCCGAGCCTGTGTGTCGGGAGTTTGGTGAGCTGCAGCGCCCCCTGGGGACCACCATATGTATAAAAAAACACTGCGCATAAAGAGCAAACAAACAAACAAAGATTGTGCTTTATAAATGCAGAGATTTTAATAATATATTTGTTTGATTTAACTTTCTGTAGCTATTGAGGTTTCAACTAACTGATGTGTGTTTTTTAATGAACTGTAAAAATCACTGAGTCATATAAAGCCAGATGAAAATCCTTCAGTCAGACAGGCTTTATTTTACTGTTATATGGTGCCTTTCAGAGACATCCTAAAGGGGCCTTCAGGGGCAGCTTATATTACCGAACAAAAGCAATTAACATTCGCAGTCCCAACAAACAGAGGTTTCCAATTCATTCTCAGTTTCAGGGAAACAATGTGGTACAGATCAGTACAAAGTGCCATTTCAAAGTAATATGTGCAAGTATGACTGATATTCATTAAATCAAAACAGGAGCGTGAGCTCACACGACGAAGCTTAGAGCAAACCACAGGCTCTAATAAAGAATGATTGTGTTCAGCACTGCTACAATGGAATCCCTGTGCTAAAACAGCATTATTTAGATGAGGTTAAATAGTCCAAACCTCATTAACATTTCTGCTGGGCTATAAATCCAGCCATTGCAATCCCTACCAGCCGGTAAAATGCAAGCATAAGGCCTGCCTTGATGGCACAGGGCCAGGCATATCTATTAAAGTGTGTCTCTGTCTATGTGTGTGTGTGTGTGTGTGTGCTCGGGTAAATGGTTTATTTTGATGATAATGATGCAAGAATGGTTTTCTTTCATGGGTTGTACTGAAGTTGGAGGAAGTCCAAAGCAGAGTTCTACAAAAACAAATCATTTATAGTTACAGTAGCCTGTCAAATGAGAAACTACAATCGCACCAGTTGTGCTTGGCAGCACTTTCTGCAATTTTTTGATAGCAAAAGTCATAATTGCTAATTATCAATGGACTGAAATATGTTCATACCAGTCTTAATTTCAAAAATAACATTACTTTTTGACATTCGCTCAGTAGATTCCTACGGCTGTGTCTCTACAATGCACACCTAAAAAACGATACGTTTTGCTTTAAAGAGTTGGTATGCTTGCTAATGGAGAACATGCTGTGATTTTCCTCAAAAAAAATGTTGTAGAACACTTTAATTGTTTGTAATATATTATGAAACAATATTGTCTTCTTCTGTGCGCTTTATAGTGCACTTTGTAATTCTGTGGTCTGTGAATGGTGCTATTGTGACAGATGGCCGGCATCTCTTCCTGGCCAGGATGCCCTTGAGATGGAAGGATGGGGGAAGGCAGCTTTTCCAGGACACTGCCTCCCCCAAAACACTAGATGGCAGATCCCCTGGATTGTAACGGTTCTGTCAGGAGGAGCTGTGAAAGGACAGGAGGAGCCATACCTCATCCATAGCCCAGAAGTACTCCCAAGTCATGAGGATGGGAGCCCCGAAGTACTTCCGGGCTGAAGAAAATACAAGTTCTCCATGTGACCCGGAAGCATTGATGAGTCAAGTGGATGGAAGGACAGAAGCACTTCCAGGTCAAGGACTATTTAACAGACTGCTGGAGACCCAGCAAGGGAGCTGGAGTCGGGAGGTGTAGGACAGAGCTTGCTGGGAGATGTGGAGGAGAGAATTATTGTTATTATTATTAATGAGAATATTATTGTGTATTCACTTGCCTGTTTATTGTGGCTGGGGTGTTTTGGAGGCACTGTTTAGTCAGTCAGTCATTGTCCAACCCGTTATATCCTAACACGGGGTCACGGAGGTCTGCTGGAGCCAATCCCAGCCAACACAGGGTGCAAGGCAGGAACAAATCCTTGGGCAGGGTGCCAGCCCACCGCAGAACGCACTGGTAAAAGAAGAAAAATTAAAATACTTCTGAGTGCTTTTATCTTGTGTCCTGAGCGTCTGTCTGTTGGGTTTAAAGGGCAACAGCAACCCCTAGCGTTCTTACACTATATAAAAAAGGATTGTTTGATTGATGGTGGTCAAGGTGGCTCTTACATAAGAACCAAATGAGAGGAGACCATTCAGTCCATCAGGTTCATTTGTTTAGCTAATAGCTATGCTGTCCCAATATCTCCTCCAGCTTCTTCTTAAAAGTCAAGGACTCTGCTTCAATTCCAAGTCTCAGTTGCTTGTTCCTGTGACCCACAACTCTTTGCGTAAAAGAAGTGCTTCCTGGCTTCAATCTTAATTGCACTTTCCTTTAATTTCCACTGATGTCCTTGAGTATGTGATTCACCCTTTAGCTGAAAGATTAAAGGCTGGATCAACTTTATTAACACCTTTGAGAATATTGAAGACCTGGAAGAGGTCTCCACACTGTCTCCTCTGCTCGAGACTAAACAGGTTTAATTCTCTGAGTCTGTCACATGTCCTCAAGTCCTGGGATGCTCCTGGTTGCTCTCCTATGTCTTTCTTGTAGCAGGGTGACCAGAACTGCACACAATACTTCAGATGTGGTCTCACTAGTGTGCTATATAATCTGAGCATAATATCCCTGGACTTAAATTCAGCAGTCTGTATGATATTACCTTTTTAATTGCTTCTGTACAGTGAAAATGTTGCATCAACATAAACCCCTAAATCCTTTTCGGAGGTTGCTTCCTGTGTCTCCCATCTTGTATTTATAATTGATGTTCCTTTTGCCCACATGTAGCACTTTGCACTTTTCTACATTAAACTGCATTTTCCAGGAGTTTGCCCAGTTCTGAAGCTTGTCCAGGTCTTTTGAATTCTTTTTGCTGCCTTCTCAGTGTCTGCCATCCCTCCAATTTTAGTGTCATCTAAGAATTTGGCAAGTTTACTAACTATACCAGAATCAATGTCATGAATATAAATCAGAAAAAGTAATCAGGTCCAAGGACAGACCCCTGAGGGGCTCCACTTATGACTTTGTTCCATTCGCCTCCTATCTGTATTCTTTGTCTCCTGCCAGTTAACCAACTGAAGGTCCAATTTTGCAGGTTACCACAGATGCCTACAGCTTCTAGCTTCATTACTGCCAATACCTCATAGCTCCAGTCTCCAAAGGTGAAATGAGTTGTCCTGTGTGCTGTGCATTTAATTACAGAAACATCCATCTTAGATTAACTGGCTAGGGCACTCCGCAAAGTAAGCTAGATGGCAGACTGGCGAGTTAAATACAGAGGTACTAGAGAATAATTTTGGCTTTAGTGCCACATAAAGATAACGCATTTCAGAGCCACAGCTTCAGAACACCGGAAGTGCTTATATTGGTGTAATATAAAAGAACCTAGCCCACTTCATTCTGGAAGCCAGAGGACGACAATGAAGCTTGTTGTGAGGAGCAGAGGAGGAAGAAAAAGAGACAAAGAATTACAGAGATACAGAGTTGTAGTGTGCTTGAGCTGTGGGAAACTCTTTCCTGTAAGAGTGTCACACCAAATAAAGCCCTGTGTTCAGTGCAACTTATGTCCGAGCCTGTGTGTCGGGGGTTTGGAGAGCTGCAGCGCCCCCTGGGGACCACCATATATGTAAAAAACACTGCACATAAAGAGCAAACAAACAAACAGAGATTATGCTTTATAGAGATTTTAATAATATATTAATTTGATTCAACTTGCTGTAGCCATTGAGGTTTCAATTAACAGATGTGTGTTTTTTAATGAACTATAAAAGCCTAACATTAAGTGCCTTTAGTTTAAACAGAAGCCTCAATTGGTGTGAGGATTTGTTTAAGTTTCTGACACAATTGTCTTTGCTTTGCTATTTTCTATGTTATTTCTGCCTACTTTTTCATTATTGGTTGGTGGTGTACTTGTCTCTTAAAGCTTAATTTATGTTCTTTCTGGATGGAGCCTCAGGAGGTGGGGCCACCAAGATGTTCCTCTCCCTCTGTTTGGCTCAGGAGCAGCAGATTATTCATTTACTGTGGAGTCTGGTGAGTCTTGCTAGTTTTTTGAATTTACTATTGTTTGGAATATTCTTGCTTCTAATAGAGGATTCTTTGTTTGGACTTGTTTGCTGTGGATTGGCATTTTCAGAAGCTCCTTTAGTCTCTGCATTTTAAAAAATGATTTCAAAGGAAATACAATTTTCTTTAAAAAATCCAAGTGGGGTTAGATTTTTTTTATCCAAGAACTTTCCTGGGTGCTCAGATTAATTGCCTGTGGAAACAGTGGTACCTATTTTTATTAATATTTTCACTGCGCCATTTTTGTATCTTTATTTTGATAGCCCCGTGTTAGGACACCACTACTGGTTACTGAGAGGGTATAGGTCCGTTCACCACTAGTGCTGCCATCATCGGCACAATGGATTGTCCAGTATTCATAATTTGGATAAAAACAAAGAACTTGTATTCATTACTTTTTGAACTCAGGTTTTTGATCAAATAGCTTTCTGATTTGACTTCAACTTCTGGTTTCTGTTGACACTGTTGTATTTGTAATAATGTCCTTTAACGTTTCTGACTTTAACTATATTTCACCTTCTGGTCCTATTGTTTCTCTTATTCCTTTCAACAAAATGGTTTCTTTGCTCTGTTGAGTATTCTTCGATTTAGAAAGATCCTTTGCTGCCCTTGTTGTTCTCTAGCCAGGAGCTGCTGGTTATCCTCCCTCTTGTGTGTCTTTTAGGCAGAATTGCAGACATTTTGTGTTGTTTAGTATTTGAGGCCTGCCTAGGTTAAGATGAGGACTCTTTTAGGCAGGTTGGTGAAGATCTTTGCCAACTTCTTTGCTTATTTTTGGAGGCTCTGTATCCATTCTACCTTTTTTAAGCCTCCATTTCATGGTAGTGACATACTCATGGATGTGACAAGTGATAATACTGCCAATATGTTCTTGTATTAATAAAATATTTTCCATCCCAGACGTCCAAGAACTTGTGACTGTAATAGTGGCATCCTGTCCAGGTCAGTTCCTGTCATCATGGTTGATGCTGCCATGATGGGCTTTGGCTGTTCTGCTAACCTGAAATGGACAAAGCGGATTTCATTACACAATATAATTTAAATCAAGAATATAAAGAAACTTTAGAATACATTGTTCCAGATTTTGACTTACCAGTATTATTTCATTCACAATGTGCCTGGCTCTGTGCAGAATGACCCTTTTTCCATATTCTGCTTTAAAAAGAACAATTTAGACATGAAATTACCAATTCTTTCATCCACTCATCTGATTTACAACACCAGCCTTTTGTACTTTAATGATCCAAGCCATATGTTTAAATTTCAATGAATCATTGAGACATTTATTTTTTTTAATTATATCTTCAGTGTTAACACAGAGGGACAGTTTGTCAAAATCATGCTTAATGAATTGTGCAAATTGGAAAAATAAAAAAACTGAAACGCAGCAACGTCTCCAGAGATACCATGTTCACACCCATGCACTTCATGTCCCAAATGTGTAAAGCGTAAATCAAGAGTGGTCATGATTGTTTCAAAAGACCATTTCAATTCACATCATCTTAGAAAGAGGATGAAGATTCTGAGTGTGAAGCTGTTAACACTTTTCCAGTATCCACAGCCAAAGAAAGTCTTTTGAAGCAGGAAAGGGAAATTACACCATCATGTACTAATCACGAAAATGGCAAGGAAAATGAAATTCAAGTAACAAACAGGTGGCACTGTAGTAAATGAAGCTGTTGCAGTTTCCAGCTTGGTCACTCATAGTGAGCAGATACCTTCCATAGCCTTATGGGACTACTTCCAACATCATAGCCAGCATCACAAAGAATGGCCCAGTGTGAGTAGGTGATTAATGGTCATTGCCAACCATGGGGGATACACAAACCAGTGTGTTTCATGCCAGTCCCAAGCCCAGATAAATGGGGAGGGTTAAGTCAGGAAAGGTATCTGGTGTAAAATTTTGCCAGATCAATATGTGGACAACAACATTCCATACCAGATCGGTCGAGGCCCGGGTTACAAGCAGCTGCCACCAGTACTGTTAGGGTGCTGGGAGAAATTAGGCTACACAGTGCTACACAGTGACTTGGATATTTTCTTGTCTCCATACTTTGCTTTTCATGGAGTGTTCCTTTGCCTTTTATTGTATAGGTTAGACCAGTATACTGACTCACCTCCACTTGGAACTTCCAGATCAGTGCCATCCATCCATCCATTATCCAACCCGCTTTATCCCAACTACAGGGTCACGGGGGTCTGCTGGAGGCAATCCCAGCCAACACAGGGCGCAAGGCAGGAAACAAACCCTGTGCAGGGTGCCAGCCCACCACAGGGCGTGCACACACACACACACACACACACACAATCTAACACACTAACCTGAATGTCTTTGGATTGTGGGAGGTAACTGGAGTACCCGGAGGAAACCCACGTAGACATGGGGATAACATGCAAACTCCACGCAGGGAGGACCCGGGAAGCGGATCTGTGTCTCCTAACTGCGAGGCAGCAGCGCTACCCACTGCACCACCATGCCACCCCCAGATCAGTGCATTTAGACTTAAATCAATGAAAACCCAAGACAAGAGACTAATTATGTGTCATCTAAAACACATTGGCTGCATCAGTGATGATTTGGGGGTGTCATATTACATGGGGGTCAATACTTACATGATTAATTATTCAATGTTTTAATTTTGTAATTTATTTAGACCACTATGATATATATTTTCACTTTAATAAATTAAGAGTCTTCTGCTGATCACTGTCAAAAAAGACCCATTAAATCCATTGAAATACAATGTTGCTGTGGTTAAATAAAGGGACTGCAGATTCCTAAAGAAAAATGTTGGGTCATCCCCATTTAGTAAAGCCACAACGTAACAATGCAAGGGCTGCTATACGCGTACATGCATCTACAAAATCAACAAAAAGCTTGCCAAGTGAGCCGGTTCTTTCCCAATCAATCATTTGATTTTTGGTGCGCCACTCTCTGGTCCAGTCATTTCCGATATTGAAACTGGAAGGGGCAGAGCCAATTGCCCTCACTGGACGTCTTCTCCATGCTGTGGAGGAAAAACAAGAGGAGAAGGTTACCTTGAGCGCCCATCTTGGCCCAGGGTGATAATATCTGTTTCAGACGATTCAGGAGGGGGATCCACAAATGTGCTTACATGACAATTGTAGAAGAAAAAATTTCAAGTGGGGAAATGATTTTTATAGGTGCTGTAAATGTGCTAAAGTTTGGTGGTTTACTTGCCCCTGTATATGAAGGAGCAATTCTAACAACAGTTTCACTAATAATAATAATGATGGAGTAAAAGGGCCAATCAAAATCTTAAGATTGTGGTAAAGGGCGGAGTCTACTCAGGAAAGAACACTTTAAATTCAGATAAGAAGAGAGGAAAGGGCCATATTTAGTCGAACAGTAAGAAACACAAAATCAGATATGGAAGGAGAAAGCTGCCTATCTCATAACAGTCAAAGTGAAGATTTCTGGGGTTTTGTTGCTTTATTTATTTTTCTGGAAGTGAATTTGTGAAGGCAGGTATATCCCCCACTGGAAGAGCATATTATTTTTATTCTTTATTATGCAGATGAGTAACTTTTAATTGCATATAAATCCTTTCCTATTTTATCATGCCATCTATATTTCTGAATACCCTTTGGACCTTCTAGAGTTCATTATACATTTCATTAAGGACGATTTTGTTCTTTGATTGCATACTCTAATGTATTTTGTATGTTAAATATGTTGTGACCACTAGGGGTATTGCAGCACTCCAAACCACAGACACAACCTCAAAGACAGAAGTTCTCTTTTTCTCTTCCATGCTTTCCAGGTAAGCGTTGTCCTCCTTCTGCCTGGATGAGGTCAAGCAGTCTCTTTTATCTTGAATCCGGGAGTTCATCTGGTGTTAGGCCATAATCCGATCAGTTCAATCAGAAGTCCCAAAAAGTTGCAGAAAGTAGTAATTGTGAATCCCTTCAGCTCCACCAGTGACCCCACAGAACCCAACAGGGCTGCCTAACGGGACTACAGGTTCCATTATGCCCTGCAGGCATATGTGTGGGGATCCTATTCCAAGGAGGCTGCCAGCTAGTGTATTGGGGAGAAAATATTTAACAGTGCCCATCTCCCTCGACCCTTCCATTATACTGAACTCCCGGCCAATTAAGGATCCTTATTCTATCCTGATCAAGATTCTAGTCTATGTGTGGCATCCTTTACAAAGTGTAACACAGGGTATTTGTGAAACTATGTTAATGATTTTCTCTCCTTTGGTTTAAATACACTGATAACATTTTTTGTTATTTACTGTGTGTGTAGTTTGTTCTGTATTTTCATTTTTTAGAATTGTGTTGGTCAGTGCAGTGGTGTGGACCGAGTGATAGAGAGAGCTCAGGAATCACCAGGAATTGTTCCACTCGCAGTGCTTACAGGCCATCCCTGCATGGTAGAGAATGGAAGTTTTTCTATTGCCCTCACTACAGGGAAGCTGCTTCTGAAGACCACCGTAATCTGTATGTCACAGAATCGCAGATGATATTGGCAGGTATCACAGATATGTGACCTGGGATGGATTGTGGTGTGATTCCAAGACAACTGCTTGGTGTAGTCAGTAGGATTTACACTGCGGATGGGTGGAGTGTTGTGATGGTGCTGCACAGAAAGGTGGGGACTGTGTTAGAGAGACAGAGAAAGAGAGTTCAGCCGCCATCACCAGGAAGTGCTCCACCTGCAGTGCTTACATGCATACCCTGAACACCTGGGAGAGGGAGTTTTTCTGTTGCTCATGGTGTAGAAAAGGGAGCAGCTTGTGAAGGCCTTTGTAATCCAGGCTGTTATCACAGTTCAAAACGTGGGATGGATCGTGGTGTGATTCCACAGCAAACAATTCAGGGATAGGTACAAATAGTCGACCGAAAATTGACATGTATTTGATTATGTATGAGCTTGCCGTGCTCTTAACTGGTATTTTCTTCAGGATTTTTTCCTGGTTTTACCCTACATTGCAAGGATAGGCTGCAGCCCCAATGACATTCAACTGGATTAAACAGCTTGAAAATGAAAGTATGTATTGTCACACACGTGCACTTAGGAGGCAGTCAACAAGCCATGAGGTAAGTGAAATATCACAAGATGAAGGGTTGATTTATGGTACTAATGCCTCTCTCTCTAACTCAGAATCAAAGAAGAGAAATAACAATCCAGTTTACTCACCTGCACCACTTCTGGATTCACAAAATGGCTGCCCAACGTCACTTCCGCTTCCAGCTCCTGATGACGATGTCACCTCCGTTGCTATCTGATGATGTCACTTCCGGTCTCTACTCGATGACGTCACTTCTGTCCAACAATCTATGACGGCATTTCCTGCCACATCACATTCTGTATAAATAATGTCATCTTTCAACTGCATTTTGTCAAATACTCTGATCATTGATCATTGTTTTCATTGCTTTTTCATAACGTCCGCTGGACATTATACGGGGTAATTCCCCAACTCCTTTTGCTTTGTGGAATTCCTTTATTCTTTATTACAGAAAACAGCTTTGAGCAAAGACCATACATACTATAGAAACCAGAAAAGAAGGAAACAACTAGCTAGGCAAAGGAAGGTGAAGAGAGAGAGGCACAAGGGAAATTGGATCCAGGTCCCTGTGGGTGTGAGGCAGCAATGATACAAAACTTACTCCATTATAATAAGGCACTTTGAAATGTTTCGTAAAGTTGAAAAGTTAAAGTGCCTTATCCAAAAGAAACTAAGCATTTCATGAGCTGTCAAGCAATAGGAGTCTTCTTCCCCTTTGACTTAAGGCTTTTCATCTTCCTTAATGCCTGCTAAATGAAACAATAGGTGATTATGGGCCTTTTATCATGTTTCAGGTTAGAAGTTCTACCTGGCAGCACAATTATTTTACCTTTCAGTCAAAGACAGACTACTAAATTATTGTACATTTTTACCTTGTGTTTCAGCTTATTCTCGACGTTGTGACTGACAATCAAAAAGTGCAATAGCTTTAATCCTCCAGACATTTTTTTGAATACCAAACAACAAACAAAGGTCCGTAGTGTACATTTGTCTTGTTCCTCTTTCTCATATCATCGTCGTTGACTTCAGGCTACCTTTAACTGATGCTGACATGAAACGTGATATTTCAGTACTGAATAGAGAGCATTACCTTTCTATTAGGAATCGTCAGAAAGTGCAAGAATAGTAGCCTGATTCCAAATGACCATGATTCCTCTGATATTTAGGGAAAGTATTGTAAGTGACAGCTAAGAAAAGGCAGGAACAAAGTAGGGCAGGATAGTTGCAGGTAGCTACTATTTTAATTGAAAGTGTTACCCAGCTGCCACTGTCTTAACACTGACAGTAATCCTGACTTCCATAAAACTGGGGTTATGTGTCTGTTCAAAGATATACTTGGTTCTGTTTAATTTTGGTATTTGTTCATTCGGAGCTATTATTTTTCATGGGTGTTATATTTATTTTCATATATAATTTTGTAATCATCTATGGTCACTAAAAAACACAGTTATGTTATTTGTTATTTTTGGTTGAGTCCCAGGAGGCAGGGCCACCCTGATGTCACCTCTCCTGAGCCTTCAGTCAGGCTATTTAAATTGGCTGAGGTGGCTCAGGAGTTGGGAATCATTAATTTGTTGGAGCTTTATGTATCACTGTTTTTGTTGGAGTTTCTGGATTTTGCATTATGTCTTGCTTTATTTTAAGAGTTCTGACTTTTGGATAATGTATTAGGGATTTGTTTGCTATAGATTGCCTTTTAGACATCTAATTTGGGCCTCTTTTGGGTCCTTTCTTTGTGTTTTTCTATCTTTGTTAATACAATATAGCATTAAAAAAGATTTTTCATTTGCCCTTTTTACTATACACCAAGGGTTTATGGTCATCCCTCCTCTTGTGGTCCTTTTGTTGTATTTTGGTTATATTTATAGCTGTTTTGCAATCTCTTCATTTTTGGGTTTGCTCCAGCAGAAACCACCTGGTAGCTGCTGTGAACGCAAGAGTTCCCAAAACACAAGTCCAAATAAAAATGTTATATAAATATATAAATAAAATGTATTATTATTATTATTATTATTATTATTATTATTATTATTATTATTATTATTATTATTA
>JANRMT010062827.1:37779843-37791494 GCA_026402145.1 Polypterus bichir lapradei | reverse complement strand
TATTATTATTATTATTATTATTATTATTATTATTATTATTATTATTAATTGCTTAAAATGCTAACTTGAAGGGAAAATACCATCAAAAACCTGGTTAGTCACAACGTAGAATCTTTATAAATGAAAGTTTTTATTGTTCAATAAAGGTTCTGTTTAGCAAGAAGCTCTGAAGAGCACAAAAAATACAGAAGGTAAAACCTTCAAAATATGCAATCCAAAGCAAACACAGTCCTAACATAGTAATTGAAAAACAGAGCACAGATGTCAAAAAATCCAGAAATCCACAATAATTTATAAGTGCCAGAGAGGAAGTACATGCATCCTGGCAGGGATAAAGAAAGTATTTATGCCTGGCCAGAATGTCATAAAGGAAGGAGCAGGTGAACGGGTTCACAAGGACAAGTTCATTCCACCACACGACAGGTGGCAGTGTTCCTCAAGGCTGTACCAGTTTAAGACACCCCCAAGGGTGGCATGGGAATTGGATTCTAGAAGTGCAGCCTTTGTTGAGGCCCTTGGGGACTGCTAGAGGGTGCTGAAGGAGGAAGACTGTCCTGGTTTCCACACGACCCAGAAAAGCTCCTGATGACCTGGACAGGTGACCGGATGCAGTCTAGTTTAAAAGGTGCCTCACTTAAATCGAATCAGACTCAGGAGGCAGTGGGCATTGCTCTTTTGCAGGACAAAGAAGGATTTGTGAATGTTTGATTTACTGTTAACTATATGCGGAAGGCAATGAGTCAAATACAAATCATTGATTTGAATCTGGAGTTGTGTTGTGTATTACTGTGTCTGTGGTTTGGGGCTCAGTGGCACCTCCTAGTGGTTATGAAGCACAATAATAATCATTACAGAAAATTTACCACCACCACAAGTGCTTTCACAATGAACCGCACAGGACTGTGGGTTTTTCCTTAGCTTTTATAGGGCCTGAGGGCAGTCCCTTGATAGTGATGGATGGTCTGCCCTGCCTCTTGTGGGACCACCTAAAAACACATGGAGCATAAAGGAAACTTAATAATCCTCAGTATTACCATAAATTTGTGAATCCAACATGAAGACAGCAAACAGAAAAATGGCATCTAAACCCCTGGTTGAAACATGACAGTAGCCTTAGCCTTAGAGAGAGGCTCTGCTGGACAGACCAGCGACGATATTGACCTGCTTGAGTAGCAGCTTTTGGGGAAATCACAGCTGTTTTGTTTTGAAGGAACCTCTGCTTTACCACACCAGGAAGGGGAGGAGGTCTCCAAAACCGCAACAGTGTCTCTATTTCTGTATGATTTTGGATTAAATCCAGCCATGGACCCCCACCAGAGGTTTATTTTCTTTTAGTATGCTGTTGCTTGTGGTTTATGTTCAAATAGCTATATCCCTGTGATATCATTAATGGACATATATTGTTAGGATTAATTTATGTTAATCAGTTTGAAATATTTTGTTTTACATAGTATTTAACCGTTATGTGTGAACATTATATAATTTATATTATACCTATAAATTTGCTCCAGCACTCCAAGCCTGTACTCAGTGAAGTGTGTTATACAAAAACAGATTGAATTGAATATGTAGCCAACTGGAACATTCTGGAATTCAATCAATGTTTTGAAAGCACAAGTTAGATAAGTACAGTATTATAAAATAAGAGCAAGACAATCTGTGCATACAGAGAGTTCAGAAAGTTCAATATCTCAAGTTGAACTTGAGTGTCAGGTAGGCCTTAAACTATCGTGAAGCTCTCTGAAGACAAGCCTGTCCTGGGCCACCTCTGGAAACAGCTGATCCCCTAGAGTTACAACCAGAAAACTGCTTTTGTCAGGAGAGCCCAGCTCTGTCAATGAAACCTTTAACATGTCATCTGTCACTCCAAGAAATGTCACTACAGCCAAAAGGAAAGCCGGGTGTCTGCCAGGTCAATGTTGAATTTCAGTAGTAGCAGCCACCTTTAAGTCTAAAGAACAGGACCTCCTTGAAGTGTGTAAAACAGTCATGATCTACAGTATGGGCAATCCTATTTATTATTGGACTAGCAAAATACCCGCGCTTCGCAGCGGAGAAGTAGTGTGTTAAAGAAGTTATGAAAAAGAAAAGGAAACATTTTAAAAATAACGTAATATCCCTGATCATCTCATCTTCGTTGTCAACCATTGTAACGATAACAGGTTTCATTCATCAAATGATCACTACACAAATTGGTACTCGTGAATCTAAAATGTTTAACAGGCATTCCCGGTATTAAGTTGTGGATTTGCCTGCGAATATTTAGTGGCAGCGTGTCTATGAACGTAATTTAAACTTAAGCTTTACACCTTGCTTTCCTATTGATACGTCTACAAAGGCTTGTTCAGCTTCAGAGGGTTGTCCCTTTCTTACTGCATCAATAAACAGCTCATCTTCCTCTTTATCTGAGACATCACACACTGCATGCACGGGTTTACCTTTCCCAGTCCTATACACTTTAGAGAAGTGGTGCAATTTACCATATTTTTTACACTGTCTTCCTTTAGCTGGACAATAACTTTTTCCACCGTGTGGTTTGTTTCCGCAGTAGGTGAACTTATGAATATGCGTGTATGTGTCAGTCGTTTCATATTCTATTCTGCCGTCTCAATTGCGTAATGCATTTTTTGTTCAGCGCTCTTTGGAGCTCTTGCTTGTTGTCTTCTGTGCTTGTGCTATCTCGTGCGATCTTGCAGCTTTGTGTCCACGGCTTTATTTAATGTTAGCTAAGACCCGGCACTTAAAAGTTTCTCTCGCACTTTTGCTGAGTTTGTGCCAAACACTAGTCTATCCCTGACTATCTCATCTTCGTTTGCATAAGCACAGTCCTTTACCCGCGAATATTTAGCGGCAGCGTGTCTATTGGATTGCTGCTGACGGACGGCCTTATATGGGCAGGCACTCAATTACGCGGGAGGCGTGATGATGCAGGACGCAACTCCGCCTCACACGGCGACCGAGCTGCAGGCTATGGCCATATATATGTACGTAAGTAGGTTCCAGTTATGACCGTTACGCATAGAATTTTGAAATGAAACCAGCTTAACTTTTGTAAGTTATGGAATAAGCCTGCCAAATTTCAGCCTTCTACCTACACGGGAAGTTGGAGAATTAGTGATGAGTGATGAGTGAGTGAGTGAGTGAGTCAGTCAGTCAGTCAGTCAGTGAGGGCTTTGCTTTTTATTAGTATAGATTGATGGCTTTATTTAAGGACACTTTCAACATCTGAGCTTTGAATGGTTACATTTCTTCTATTTTGCCAGTTGGAGCACAAACAGCTTAAACACATAGTGGTGTCAGCAGTGGGATTTCAACCCACATCCTCAGGGTTTGCTGTCCAAAGCCTTAACCACTATGTCAAACTACCTGCCCTTTCTTCTGGAAAGTGTATGATCCAACTGGAGCACAAACAGCAACATAAGTCAGAGCAACTTGTAATGGCTAGCTCAATCGTCCAAACCAGCAACTACACCGCCAAGACCAGTGGCCTGGCAACCTGAGGGGTGTCAGACTTAGACAACCCGTACTTCTTCCAATAACTTCCCCAATCAGCGATCAAACATAAGCAAAAGGACTAATAGTATGTAAAATAATAATGTGAATATGTACAGTATATTAATGAAAAAAAAGTCAAGCAAAATGACAAACAGTATAAATACCTCACCTCTCCTCTCCCCTAACACCCCCAACCTCACAAGTGAATGGCGGAATATTATAACAGTGCAGCACTAAAAATACAATGCAAACCCTACCTTGACCCTACACTGAACATAAAACAGAAACGACGCACAAGAAACACATATCACACGTAAAGTCCAGGAAATTGTCCAGAGAGTGATTAATGGAAATGACCTTGCACCGTTTAGAAACTGTCCAGCAGTAACTGCAATACTGTTCGCTCCTCTGGTGAGAAATGGTCTCACTATATGGTCCTCAGCGTGTCCTGATCTTTCTTAACTCTGGGGTTTTGTGAGAATGGCGAGATCATTACAGGTCTGGAAAGCTGTGGAAAGGTACGTGACGACCCAGATCGGCATTTCTCTGTCTCTCGTGATGCGTTCGATGCTGTGTTCTGTTTATTTTCCTTCTGCTTATTTCCCTCCTCTCATTTAAGTAAGAAATAATCCGGATGGACTTGACGGGTGGACAGGAAAATTACCTAGAGGGCTCACAGTCCTGCAGTGTTCTCCTTTCCCCCTTTGTTTCTAGGGTTACAACATTTACACAGATGCACCATAGACTACATAAACGGGACAATGCTACGAAGACGTGACTCGGCACAAAACACATTCATGTAGCATAGCTACAAACTAATAATATTATTCAGAACCAAGAACTTCAGTTTTACATTCATAATAAAAGGCTTTAATATCACAAACAACTGCCCATACATTTCACCATAAATTACTGAGCACACAATGCAAATACTTTCAAATTACAAGGAAACTGTCAGGACACTATTGTAGCCAAAGGTTTGAAGTGTGCTACTGTGACCTGTGAAGTTTATTCCAAACACATTATTTTATGGGTAATTGAGGCCATAAATAAATACGGCTGAAACCCCACAAATCATTGGAAGATGGGAAGAAACAAGTAGAAGATAACTCAGACAGGGTATTGAAAAGTGCTGATGGGCCCTGTTTGGTGGTGATCAATATATGGCCAGGGGCCACTAAATAGCACTGTCTGCTATTTAGGGTTTTCCCTGTTAACAAATTCCATGGAATAGTTGTTTCAGGCATATATTTTGGATGATTAAAGCAGGTCTGACCCATCATGTTCATCTCTGCACTGTGCATAGATAGGAAAAAAGGATGCCATTTGGGTCTTAGAAGAGCACAGTCCATATATAATATAGTTACCCATACATGGCAGGTTTCACAACAAAACTCACTGAATATGCAAAATGTGTGAGTATTTATAATGGTGAGGAACCTTCTAGAAGCCAGAAGCCGCCTGCACTCTGTATCACTGGACGTACAGTAGTCAGCATTCCCAACTGAAGAACTGGGTGTTAATTGTACTGCTCCAATGGCTTCTCTTCAGCCTGAATATGTCTGTTTAACACTACATTGTATATTAGGAGTGAAAGCTGCATTTTAAAGTAAGTTAAATATATATATATACTAGCAAAATACCCGCGCTTCGCAGCGGAGAAGTAGTGTGTTAAAGAAGCAATGAAAAAGAAAAGAAAATATTTTGAAAATAACGTAACATGATTGTCAATGTAATTGTTTTGTCACTGTTGTGAGTGATGAGTGTTGCTGTCATATATATATATATATATATATATAAATATATATATATATTTACACACACACATATAAACATATATATATACATATCTATACATATACACATATATATACACACACACATATATACATACATATATACATATCTATACATATACACATATATATACACACACACATATATACATACATATATATATCTACATATATACACATACATATACATACACACATACATACATACACACACATATACACACAAATACATATATATATACACATACACACACACATATATAAACATATATATACATATACATACATATCTACATATATACACACACAGCTATTTCGTATCAGTGCAATACGCTGCTTGTTAAAACGGATAACTCCCGCTCTTACGTGCAAGTCTGCGTGGATATTATGAACTATCGTATTTGTTCAAGTTCTATTTAAATTATAAATAGAAGGAATTTTTATTTAGTCGACAGAAATATCTTTGGTAGGAATGGTAAAAACAGACAGGAATATTATTCCTGAATAAATCAACTCAAACCTTAAACAACTTATAATATTTTGCTCTCCATAAAAATATATCCTGTCTAAATTATACAAGTTAGAAATAAAGTAAACGTTAAAAGAACAAACATTCAAATTTCTTTACTCTTATGTAATTTTATATAAAAAATAAACTTAGATTTTAAATATCCCAAAAGATTTTGCTTTCCATAAAAATATATCCTGTCAAAATTATACAAATTCAAATATGAACATGCTGCATAACAAAACCTGGAAATATAAATAAAATGTGTTCCTTTCAGCAATAACAAATCAAATCATTCAGTTGTCTTTGCTCATATGTCATTTTAGAGCTGGACGCCTGGCATCTTTTTTTGGCAACAAGTTCGTTTATGTTTGGTGTGAGGTTCTGTGTTGTGGAGATTCTCAGGATGGACTGCAGGTGCTCATCAGTGAGGCGACTCCTGTGTGCTGTTTTGTTAGTCTTTATCACTGAGAAGAGCTTCTCACACAGATATGTGCTACCAAACATGCACAAGGTTCGAGCCGCATGTAGACGGACTTTTTTTGTTCTTCAAAGTCACCAAAGCGCCGTGCGCTCAGTTTATCAGCAAAGTGCGTATTTGGGAACACCGTAGTGACGACTTGGTTCAACATTACTTGGCAACAGGGAAAGTGGGGCAAGTTGCACTGGTGCATTTGTGTCTCCCTTAAAAGCAGCTTCACTTGAAATCACTTTGTGATTGTGCACGGGTAAAAACATCCGCTGAAGTGTCAGATTCTTATTTAATTCTTCTGCTTTCTGTATCTTCTGCATTGCATTCAGGTCTTTCAGGTTACCCTGATGTTTTGTCTCATAGTGCCGTCTTAGATTAAATTCTGTAATTACAGCCACATTAGCTCCACAAATGAGACACACGGGTTTACCGGCAATGTCAGTAAACATATACTCAGCCTCCCATCGTTTTTTAAAGGCACTATTTTCAGAATCAACTTTTCTCTTCAGCATCGTGTGGGCTAGCTTCGCAATAACTTGCAGCATCATAAGCTAGACTTGATTAACGTGGTAAGTGTTCGGCAAGGCAGCTGAAGCGCTGCATTATGGGATCTGTAGTTTATTGTGTTAGGAGCGCTTCATATACCCGGGCCATTAATAACAATAATACAGTATATAAAATGATCTCGCGGCCCTTGAGTTTGACACATATGGACTAAATAGAACTTGAAAAGATATATTTTTTCAAATGTGATCGCGCAATTCAGAGTTGACGCGCACTGCAGTAAATCGAGCCCACGTGCTATTGTGGTTTTGCCTGCGTGCCTCAATAAGTCATCCTCCCCTCGCTCTTACTTTTTTACCGTTCATCTAATGAATACACTGAGTATGGCTTTACCAAAACAATCATTGATGGCGAATAAAGTATCCATTATTCGAGTATGTAGATCGGGGTATATATATACATATATATATATACCCACGTATCGCAGCGGAGAAGTACTGTGTTAAAGAAGCTATGAAAAAGAAAAGGGAACATTTTATAAATAACGTAACATGACTGTCAATATACAGTAATTGTTTTGTGAGTTTTACTGAGTGTTGCTGTCATCAAGGATTTGATTATCATTATTTCTTTCAATCAGGTTCGTATTTGTAGGATGTGTTGTGTTCAAGTTACATTCCGTGTTTGTCAATCGTTGTAAAGATGACAGGTTTCATTCATCGATTCGTTTCTTACTGCATCAATAAACAGCTCGTCTTCTTCTTTATCTGAGACCTGACACACTGCATGCACGGGTTTTTTTTTTACACTGTCTTCCTTTAGCGGGACATTGACTTTTTCCACCGTGTGCTTTGTTTCCGCATTAGCTGCATTTATGAATATGCTTGTATGTATCAGATGCTTCATATTTTTTTGCTGCCTTTTTAATTGTGTAATTCGGTTTTTGTTCAGCGCTCTTTGGAACTGTAGCTTTTTGTCTGTGCACTGCGTCAGTTCACGTGAGCCGCTCGGTGTACATGCATCGAAGTTTCCCAGCTGTGCTGGTGCCATGTCGTGCTATGTCCATGGCTGTATCTAATGTTACCGAAGTCCCGGCACTTAAAACTTTCTCTCACAGTTTCGCTGAGTTTGTGCCAAACACCACCCTGACCATCTCATCTTCCTCTGCATAAGCACAGTCCTTCACCCGTGAATATTTACCCGTGGCAGTGTTTCTATTGGATTGCCGCTGACGGATGGCCTTATATGGGCAGGCACTAAATTACAAACGCCAGCGGCAGCCTGTCTATGAACTTAATTTAAAGTTTAGGTTTACATCATGCTTTGTTTCCGAAGTAGCAGAACTCATGAATATGGTTGTATATGTCACTCGCTCGCTTCTTATTGTTTCGCTGCCTTCTCAATTATATAATGCATGTTTTCTTCAGCACTTTTTGGGCCTCTTCCTGGTTTTCTATGTACTGCGTGATTACGTAGGAGGCGTGATGATGTCACACGAAACTCCGCCCCCACGGGTTTCAAGCTCCTCTCCATTACAGTAAATGGAGAAAAACAGCTTCCAGTTATGACCATTACGCGTAGAATTTCGAAATGAAACCTGCCCAACTTTTGTAAGGAAGCTGTAAGGAATAAGCCTGCCAAATTTCAGCCTTCTACCTACACGGGAAGTTGGAGAATTAGTGATGAGTCAGTCAGTCAGTCAGTCAGTCAGTGAGTCAGTGAGGGCTTTGCCGTTTATTAGTATAGATATATATAGTATAGATATATATATATATATTTGTATGGGATGTTGAAACAGTTCTATGCCAGCTGGGTTAAGTCTCCGTCCATATTGTCCTGCCAGGAAAGGGTCCAGTGTGATATATACAGTCATATGAAAAAGTTTGGGAACTCCTCTCAGTCTGTATAATAATTTACTCTACTTTCAACCAAAAATATAACAGTGGTATGTCTTTCATTTCCTAGGAACGTCTGAGTCCTGGGGTGTTTTCCGAACAAAGATTTTTAGTGAAGCAGTATTTAGTTGTATGAAATTAAATTAAATGTGAAAAACTGGCTGTGCAAAAATATGGGTCCCCTTGTAATTTTGCTGATTTGAATGCATGTCACTGCTCAATACTGATTACTTGCAACACCAAATTGGTTGGATTAGCTCATTAAACCATGATCATCATTGACAGGTGTGTCCAATCATGAGAAAAGGTATTTAAGGTGGTCAGTTGCAAGTTGTGCTTCCCTTTGACTCTCCTCTGAAGAGTGACAGCATGGGATCCTTTCAAAAGATCTGAAAACAAAGATTGTTCAGTCTCATGGTTTAGGGGAAGGCTAAAAAAAGCCATCTCAGAGGTTTAAACTGTCAGTTTCAACTGTAAGGAATGTAATCAGGAAATGGAAGGCCACAGGAACAGTTGCTGTTAAACCCAGCAGGTCTGGCAGGCCAAGAAAAATACAGGAGCAGCATATGTACAGGATTGTGAGAATGGCTACAGACAACTCACAGATCACCTCCAAAGACCTGCAGGAACATCTTGCTGCAGATGGTTTATCTGTACATCATTCTACAATTCAGCGTAGATTGCACAAAGAACATCTGTATGGCAGGGTGATGAGAAAGAAGCCCTTTCTGCACTCACGCCACAAACAGAGTCACTTGTTGTATGCAAATGCTCATTTAGACAAGCCACATTCATTTTGGAACAAAGTGCTTTGGACTGATGAGACAAAACTTTAGTTATTTGGTCATAACAAAAAGCACTTTGCATGGCGGAAGAAGAACACCGCATTTCAAGAAAAGCACCTGCTACCTACTGTCAAATTTAAAAGGATGGTGCTACTTTGAAAACTCAGCCAACGATAAACAAAAATCCAAAGAATTAAGAGGGGTTCCCAAACTTTTTCATATGACTGTATAGCGCTCATATTTCTCTTGTCTAATTATTTCCACCATGGTTACTAAAGGGGTACATATACAGGTTCAAGTATGTCTGCATTTCAGTAAAGTACACTATCTCAGGGAGTAAGTGCCTCCTGCTGGAGACAACAGCTTGCAAAATCTGAGCCCATTGTGTGACTTTGGTTGAGATCTCCGCTGGAACTCAAGAGGAAGCCAAAAAGCTGAGAAGAATGAGACCAAAGAAAATGTCTCCATTTCATTTCATTCTGATCTCATTGTTGTCTAGGGGAAGCCAAAAACATATTAAGGAGATCTCATTTTTGATTTTTCATTCCTATGTGCAGGGGCACTAAGATGTGGCCATTCAGTTTTCTTCCCTCATCCCAAAAACATGTGTGTTAAGTTAAATCCTTTGAGTTTGAAGGAATGTGTGAGAGTGTGAATGTGCCGTAGATATGCCCCAGCCTCTGTGACAATGAACTGAACATAGTCGTCAGTCTGAAAATGATTTGAAGGACTGATTAACTTTCTAAAAGATCAAGAACTCCCGTACTATACTGTGTATTTTTAATTTTTCACAAAAGCAATTTTGATAAGTATAATCAATGATAATTATGAAGTTATCGTTTCTAAGAAGGAACTTTTAAACAGCCCACACAAAGTAGCTGTCACTTTGGCTTTATGGCATCGCAGCACTGAAATCTCATATCCAGCCCAGCCCACCAGCTTTTGTACTTTACACTGACAATGGAAGAAGATATGGCGTGGGTGTCTGCTAGTTTCTATACAAAAACATCACTTCTGATCGATGCCTCCTACAGGAGACTTGGCTGACTGGCTTTATATTGCGATGTCTCAGATATGTTTGTTTGACAAGAAAATCTCTGTCAAGAGTGGCTGTCTGAATCCGGGCTTTCCATAATGCAAACACTTCCACCCACGATGTTCTACTTTTGAGTGGCAAGCGGGAAGCCCATTGTAAATGAGCTATCACTGAATATTCATCTCCTTTATTTTCGTGATAGGTCACACTTTTTAAAGCTTTCTGATGCTGATATCAAATTTTCAGTTAGCTTTTGCAGGCCATCATAGTTAGCATATAATGAATCCTCCTGTCATAAACCAAAAGCTTCAGTTACTTAAACTCTAACAACTGACAAAAGACTGGAGCAAGAAGCAGCCATCACACAGGTGCACTCCTCTGCTCAAAAACTTACACCTATATTCACATATCAAAGTTATTACAACAAAAATACTCTTGACTTTATAAGTGTTGTTTCTTATTAGAATGTCTAGGGTGGCATGTTGGCACTAGTGGTAGCACTGCTGTCTCATAATAAGGAGACCAGGGTTTGTATCCCGGATCCTCCCTGTGTGAATTTTGCATGTTCTCAGTTAGGTGAATTGATGGTACTAAATTGTCTCGTGTGTGTGTGTGTGGGTGTGTGTATGTGCATGTGGTTGCCCTGTGATGGACTGGCACACTGTCCAAGGTTTATTCCTGCATTCTGCCCTGTTCTAGCTGGGATAGGCTCCAGCCTCCTTGATTTTGGATTAAGCGGATTAACAAAAGTAATGACATTATAATGTCTTTAAAACTATATTCAACCTTCCATTTTTACATTTGACATCACATTGTAGTTTATTGTATTAAGCAATGATAAAGAAATCTAATAAAAAAAACTCCTTCAACTCCTTCACTCAGCCATGGAAGTTAATGAAATCTGTGTCTTGCTGTTCAAAACAATACATTGACATTTGTGTGTTTGTCAAGTAGCTATGTCTCTGTCATTCCAACAGATGGTGCATCGCAAACATTTGCAGTAATAAAATGCATTGCACATGTCAATCCAACAGATAGCATATCGCACACAGTAACACCGATTTTTATAAATCACATACCAAATGGCATATACCAGGGGATGCATTGCAGTTGTCGTTCCAACAGATGGCGCATCACAAACATTTGCAGTAATAAAATGC